>VZRX01002107.1:10606-36389 GCA_013398075.1 Notiomystis cincta
CAAACCTGAGTGTCCCCAAACCTGAGTGTCCCCAAACCTGACATCCTCCAAACCTGAGTGTCTTCAAACCTGAGTGTCCCCAAATCTGTCCCCCTGACTGTCCCCCTGACAGACCCCCAGCCTGAGAGCCCCCACTGACCGTGCCCCAGAGCATCCCCAGCCCTGGCAGTGGTGGGGAGGTGCTGAGGGCAGGAGGAGGATTTGCAGAACGAGGATGGGCTGATTTTCCAGTGGGCTCTGAGCATTTCCTGGGAAAGCAGAGAGGTTTGGCTTTAAAGATCCAGTGCCAGCCTTTCCGTGGGAACACAGCAGAGCCAAAGCTTCCTGTTCTAAGGAAGGACATTCAGAGTTTCCTTTTGTACCTGTTCTTGCTGATACCTCTCCAAAGCCGGGATTTATTGATCTCCGTGCCGGGCTCTGCCGATGCCCTCGGTAACCCCAGACCCCTGCCCTGCCCTTTCCCTTATTTCCAACACAAAGGGCAAAGCCCTTGTAAGGTGTTCAAGGGAAATTACCATTCTGCAGCTTTACACGTATTCTTTTGATTGCCACCATAATTTTTAAAGCAGGGCAATGTGCAGACCTGTGCCTGCAGATCAATTTTTCCATTTTTCCCGACCTTTGTGCCCTGCTTTTGTTGCAGAAGGAGATGTTGTGTGTGCCTGGAGCTGCTGCAGTCCCGGGGATGTCAAGTGACTGCTGAGAGACTCTCCTGGATGGATGGAGGGATAAATCCAGGGCTGCAAGGGTCACCTGGGTTCCAGGGGCTCCTTCTCTCTCTTCTCCCTCCTCTCCAGGGTCCCCCCCAGCCTGGGGAGCTGCCAGAATTCCAGCAGCTTTCCCAGACATGGAAAAATCAATCAGCAAAAAATCCTCCTCAGGCAGCACCTCCCAGAGCTGGGCCTGCCCCCCTGCCCATGCAGGAGGTTCTGGGGTGGTTCTGGGATGGTTCTGGATGGTTCCATGGGAAGGTTCTGGGATGGTTCTGTATGGTTCTGAGGAGGTTCTGGGATGGTTCTATCCCAGCCAGGAATTCCCAATTCCCAATATCCCACCCATCCCTGCCCTCTGGCAGTGGTGAGCCATTCCCTGCATCCTGGTTCATGCCACTTCTGTTCAATTACCCTGCACTTCTTTCTGCTGGTTGTTTTTTTTCCAGGGAGTTTGGGTTGGGTTGGGTTTTTTCAGAGATTCCAGCACTGTGGAAACCCCTCCCTGTGGGTGTCTCTGTGACTTTATAACAGGAATTACCCCATGGGCAAGCTCAGGGTGAGAACATGGGGTGTGGAAGGTGTCCCTGGGGTGTGGAGGGTGTCCCTGGGATGTGGAAGGTGTCCCTGGAACATTGAAGGTGTCCTTGGGGTGTGGAGGGTGTCCCTGTGACATTGAAGGTGTCCCTGGGACATTGAAGGTGTCCCTGGGGTGTGCAGGGTGTCCCTGGGGTGTGGAGGGTGTCCCTGGGATGTTGAAGGTGTCCCTGGGGTGTGGAGGGTGTCCCTGCCCGTGGCAGGAGGTTGGATGGGATGGAAGGGCCCCTCCAGGACACTCTCCCGGGGTTGCTGGGGCAGTGAAGAGCTCCCAGCTGAGCATTCCCATTTTCCCAGCACTGTCCTGGCTGGAGCAGCTCCCTGGGGCCATTCCCACAGACAGGCCCTGGCTCCCAGTTTTGCCTCTCCCAGCTCCAAGGAATCTCGTTCTGGTGGAGCAGACTCTGTGATTTCCCCTGTCAGAGCACTGCCTACAGGTGTGGGGGGTTGGCATGGGGACTTTGGGGCTAAATTCTGGTCGGGGAAATGTAAAAATACTGTCATTTATCAAGCACTTCTTCCCAGCTGTGAAGGCAGCAAGAAATAATGATTGATACAGGGCTGGGAACTTCTCCTTCAATCTTCTCTGGCCTGTCATTAAAAAAATATTGCAGCTCAGTCCAGGGCCTGTGCATTTGTCTTCCAGGAAATTTTGCAAGGTCAAAGGATTGTCAACAGAACATCAATATCCACAATGTATTATCCTGTATCTTGAGAACAAGTTCAGAAATAACAAGTTTGCTGCCAGCCTGGTAATACCAACTTACATCAGTCATTTATCAGGAGCTGGAACTGATAAAGAAGAAAATCTCTTTGCCAGGGCTTGTTGTTTTCTTGGGTTGTTTTTTTCAGGTTGGTTTGTTGTGTTTTAGGGCTGTCAGTAATTCCTGCCTCAGTCCAGCTGCTGCCAGCTGGAGGCTGGGAAATGCTAAGTTTTAATTTATAAATATTGCCAGTGTTGCACAAGGGAGTGTTTTATGGGGTCATTAATTGTGGTCTGATGGGGCCTCATTCCCTGGGGACCCACGGAACAGCCCCTGGAGCTGCTGATGCCAATTAAGAGGTGGCCCCTTGCTCCTCAATTAGTCTGGGTAATACTCTTTCTACAGCAATGCACTGAAGAGCCCTGCACCTGTGCACAGCCTGCAACCCCCCCGAGGGTGATTCCAGGAAACCCTGGGATGGTTTGGGATGGAGGGACCCAAAATCCCACCCATTCCCACCCCATCCATAGCAGGGACACCTCCCAATGTCCCAAGGTGTCCAACCAGGCCTGGGACATTCCAGGGATCCAGGGGCAGCAGGCAAAGAATTTATTCCCAATATCTGATCAAAACCTCTCAGCTTTTTAAACATTTAGTTTAAAACCATCCCCCCTCACTTATGTCAGGATTTGCCCCCTAATTCCAGCAATGTTCACCCCCAAAACAAACAAATAATTTGGATTTCTCTCCCTCCTCCCCCAGTAAACATTTCTGGTCTGTGCTAAGTCAGGGCAGTAATTGTCCCCTTGTGTTGTACCCCCAGGTACAAGTGGGGCAGGCAAAGCCACTAAAGTATCCCTTGGAATAAAACTGGGAATTCTGAGCCAGAAGTGCTGGTAGGAATGGGGTGGGTGATATGTGGGAATTGGTGATTTCAGGAGGGGAGTTCCCCAAGTGATTTAAATGCAATTTCAACCCCTTTATTTCAGCTTTAAAAAATCTGTGCTTGCAATAATTCAGGTGTGGTTGATCAAGTGCTGGGAGGTGACTGATCCAGGGGGGCTGCACAGGACATGGGGCTGAGTTGGAGCTGTAATTTCTGCTTTTCTGCTCTCGTGGTGCTGGAATGTGGGACAAGCACAACAAGGTTTAATGTGAACTTCCAAAGAAGCTGCTAAAACAGGGGTAAAACCTCCAGGATTTGGGGATGCTGTGGCCCCTCTGGGTAATTTCCAACTGACTGATGTGGATTTTTGTGGTTTTTTTAGTATTTGTGTCTTTTTCAGGCTCGAGGTAGCCAAGCACAGGTGAGGGATCCCCAAATCTCCTGGGATGTTCTGCTTTATCCCCCCTGGCTGAAACGAGGTGTTCGTGGAGGGGCTGAGCTGCTGCAGCCCCTGCCCAGTCCCCAGACTGGTCCTTGGGCCACACCTGACTGGAGGGAGGGGGAAAAGCTCTTGGGGAGCTCAGGGCCTGCAGCAATTCCCCTTTGGGGAGTTTAATCCCCTTTTTGTGCTCCTGGCAGTGAATTCCTGCTGCTCTGCTGTGTGGGAAGGGGGAATGCTGAGGGTGGGCTGGGTTGCTCTGGGCCTGCTCAGGGCTTTGCTGTGGAATTGGTCTCAGATTCACATTAATTTATTCTTAAATTGCTAAAATGAGATGTGAATTGATCAGGGTTTGGGTGTGGTGAGCTCAGCCGAGCTCCTGGAGAGGGAATGAGGATGGGAAAAAGGAGCAAAAATTGTCCTTCCAGTCTGTGAATGATCTCAGAGGAGGTGCAGGGGTCTGGGATCTCTGGGACTCACAGATTAAATTAAACCTGGTTTAAACCTGCCCTTTACTGGGATAATCTCGTGCTTGCTGTCCTTTTGCTGTCCTTGTTTCTCGAGCTGATGCCTTCAGGTCCCTCTGCTATTCCAAGCTTTTGGCTTCTTTGTCTTTCCCGGGCAGTTCCTGGGGAGGGAGCAGGCAGTGAAAAAAAACACCTTTAAAAAACGTGCACCTCCTCTTTCAGGTGACACAGGGCTGTTTTCTCCTTCAGCACACCGGTAAAAGGCTTTTTCTCTGCTTTAGGAGGGACAAAATAAAATAAAACAGCAGTTTTAGGGTGTGCGGGTGAGCAGGAGCCAGGAGCAGAACACAA
The DNA here is from genome assembly GCA_013398075.1 of Notiomystis cincta. Lineage (NCBI taxonomy): Eukaryota > Metazoa > Chordata > Aves > Passeriformes > Notiomystidae > Notiomystis > Notiomystis cincta. Next base: position 14,761 of record VZRX01002107.1, read on the forward strand.
AATCCCTCTGGGGAGGGGTGAGAGCGATGGGGCTGCTGCAGGTGCGGTGCCAGGGTGACAGAAGGTGCCAGGGATGGATGTCCCGGGGTGTCCAGCGAGGCTGGAATGGGCAGCAGCCCCGGGGGCTTTCGTGGGGGCTGGGAATGGGTGTGGAAGGGGAGGGACTCTGCTTCCAGAGGTGTCTGTGCTCCTGGGAAGCAGCAGCCTCAGCCCTTTTGTTGGGAACAATGCAACGGTTACATTTTATTTTGTGTCTTTAGATGGGTTTGACTTGACTTAACTTAACTTTACCTTGGGAAAGGATTTTCTTTAGGTGTTTTTTTAAGGAGAGGGGCTGAACATCCCAAGAGAGTGGGAGGAGCCCGGAGAGACCCGGGAGATGAAAGGGCATCCAGGGAACATCAGCGGCCCTCTGGGAACATCCCCCTGTGGCACAGTTGGAGCCCTCTGGCCCGGGCAGGACTGATGGAAAATCCAGGGAGGGATGAAGATCTCGTTGCCATCGGAGCCAGGAGATTGGGATCCAGTGGGAGCTGAACCCTGGGGCTGCTCAGCTCTGCCCAAGGGACTCTGAACCCGTGCAGCTCTGGGGGCTGGGCTGGGCAAAGCCTGGGGGGAATCCTGCAAAACCTGGGGGTGTTTGGAATGTTTTCCTTGGCACATCCTGGGCAGTGAACAAAGCAATGCCTGATTCTCTGTCACTGCAAACACAGCGCTGGGGAGGTTTGATTTTCTCCCCGATTTTGGGGGTCACTTTCTCACAGGACTGGCTCTCCCAGCCCTCCAGTGGCTCCTTTGAAAGCCCTTTTGGAGGGTCTGTGAAGAAGTGAGCCCCAAATGCCTCTGTCCCTGCCCGAGCTGGCCGTGTCCCCGCTGTCCCTGCCCTGTTCCCACAGTGGGAAGCTGGGAGATGCTCCCTGCTCGGTGGCAGATTTTGGGGAGGACGTTTCTCCAGGCTGCAGGGACAGGCTGGCCGTGCTCAGCTCTGCTGCTGCTGCTGCCACCAGGGGCTGGTGGCCCTCAGCTGGTTCCTGTCACCCTGTCCCACTCCTGGGCAGCAGGGTTTGCATCCCAGCTGGAAGCAGCCCTTTATCCCAGCTGGGAAGGAAGGGATGAGAGGCTCAGGTTGAGCAGCAGCGTTCCCGTCCCTGCTCCTGCATCCCTGAGCTCTGGGGAAGCACCAGGAGCAGCTGCCCCTCAGCCAGCCCCAGCCCTGCCTGCTGGCCTGTCCCCTGCCCAGGGAAGCAGCAGAGGGGGCAGCTCTGGCTCACCTGGCTCCAGGTAACTTCTCATTTCTAGTCCCATCCCCACTCTTCCCATTTTGACAGAGCTGCAGCCCCACACTCCCTCCTGCAGCCCAGCCCTGCTCTCCTGCAGCCCTGCTCTCACTCCTGCAGCCCTGCACTCCTGCAGCCCTGCTCTCTTGCAGCCCTGCTCTCTTGCAGCCCTGCACTCCTGCAGCCCTGCTCTCTTGCAGCCCTGCACTCCTGCAGCCCTGCTCTCTTGCAGCCCTGCTCTCTTGCAGCCCTGCACTCACTCCTGCAGCCCAGTCCAGCTCTCCTGCAGCCCTGCTCTCACTCCTGCAGCCCAGCTCTGCTCTCCTGCAGCCCATTCTCTCCCTGCCTGCTGTGCTCTCCCACCACCTGACCCTGCTGAGGTGAGGCTGCTCCGGGTGCAGGGAGGGGGGCACTCCTGGGCCCCTGCTGCTCCAGGAATGGATTTCCCTGTTCCTGTCAGCAGCTTTTTATGACCTCTCATCTAAACCCGCCTCGATCTGTTCCTGCAAGGGCCTGAGGAGCGCTGGGTCCGTGCTCTGACAGCTCTGGGTGTCACAGGAGAGCTGCTGCTGCTGGGGAAGGAAACATCCACACCATGGAATCCATGAACCTTCAACCCCATCCACCCCACCTCTGCCATGGCCACTGCACCGGGGTGCTCCAGGTGTGGAAAAGTGTGTGGAAATGTGGCCTGGGAAGCTCCCGTGGGAGCAGGGCCGGTCTGATCTCCACGTTAAAACGAGAGCTGTGATGTGCAGGAGAGGCGGCTCAGCGGGAGCTCGGCTTTTAAGAACGAATTAATAGATGGCAGGAATAAAACGAGCTGTGAGAGCCTGTTTTCTCTGCAATTAGGATACACTGGGTGAAAAGTACAACTGCAAATTGCTTCCCTTGGCAAGTGGCTGGCTGGTGGGAAAGCAGATTTTCCTGTGGCCTGGGGAGGAGGAGAGAAGGGAAGGGAGGAGCCTGCCCTGGGCTGTGTGAAATTTCGGATGTCTCAGAGACATCTCTCCCCTGGCAAAGCTGAGCTCCATTCGTCCTCAGTCTGCTCTGGGCTTAAAGCCCACCCAGTTCCACGCCAGGGGCAGGGACATTTTCTGCTCCAAGCCCTGTCCAGCCTGGCCTGGCACCAGTGAGGTTTTCCTTGAGGCCTCCCAGTAGGAGCCTTCCCATTCCTGCCCTGGGCAGTGTTCCCCTGTGAAGAGAAGCTTCTGGGGTCTCCTGCTTTTGTGCTTGTGGGTCATTCAGGAGTTATTGAGTGAAATCAGCACCCTGAAATCCCTGCACACGGGCACTGGGCAGGCTCTGGGTATCTTCGTTGGGCTGGAGTTAATTGCTGCTCCCTGGCTGGTGCCAGAGGCCACAGGTTCCTGCACCTCTCTGCTCTGAGCAGGAAAAGCAAAATTATCAGACTGCAGTGCTGTGCAGTCTGGGGCTTGCACAGGACAGGAAATGCTGATTTGTGTCACTGAACATCTCTGCCGTGTCCATGGCAAGGTGCTGAGGCGAGGGGCTCAGGCTCTGTCAGGTTATTGCTGGGTTTTTGACAGGTTATTGACATCCAGGTGAGACTGGAGCAGCCCACGGGTGGAGCTGGCAGAGGTGCTGGGGTGGATCAGTGCCCTGGGAACTGCAGGCAGGAGAGGGGAAGGCCCTGGTGCTGCTCAGAGCTGGAGAGGCTGGAGCAGGGAAATCAACACTGCCCAGGCTGGAATTAAAGGTGCTTAAGGCCCATTAGCAGAGCTTGTAAAAATGCTTTTAAATCCAGTTTAATAAATGGGAATCCTGGTTTAATTGCTTTATAAGAATTACGTGTGGGCTGCTTTCCATAGGTGGGATTGATGCTGCTGTGATACAAACCAGGGCCATCCAGGCTCCAGCCTCAGCCTGTGTGGGGAGGAGGATCAGGAGGGCTGCTGTGACAGGAGCCACCTTCAGCCTGTCCCTGGGGGCTGTGACAGGGAGCCACCTTCAGCCTGTCCCTGGGGGGCTGTGACAGGAGCCAGCCCCACCCTGTCCCTGGGCTGTGACAGGAGCCAGCCCCACCNAGCCATCCCCGCCCCGTCCCTGGGCTGTGACAGGAGCCAGCCCCAGCCTGTCCCTGGGGTGTGACAGGAGCCAGCCCCAGCCTGTCCCTGGTGCAGGGGCTGCTCAGGACGTGCTGCAGCAGCTCAGCAGGGTCTGACAGGGGTGATTCTCTCCCCTGCACAGAGACCTCAGCCTGCAGGGCTGCTCTGAACTGGGGCAGCTCTAAATGTGCTGCTGAGGGCTTCTCCAGCTCTGCAGGACAGCCTGGCTGGGGAGCAGCTCCTGGTGTCCCTGCAGGGGGAATGGAGGGTCCAGCCCACACCCCTGAGGACTTGGCCTCCCTCCTCTGCCAGGTGAGCTCACAGCTCTGCACCGAGGCTGCACAGGGGCCTGGGGAGACAGGAGGGCTTTGTGGGCCAGTGCCTGGGGCTCCCCAGCTGCCCTGGAATGCTAAAGGACAGCCAAACCCTCTGGTTTTCCTTACTCACTTTCCCGGAACTGCTGAGTCCTGGCTCCCGTTTGGGCACTGCCAGGAGTGCAGAGGGAGCAGGATGGCTCAGGGATCACCTCCCAGAAATAAATACCCTCAGCATCCAGCCCTGCTGGTCAGCAGGCACAGCTGGGGGCTCCCAGAGATACCTCAGACCAAACAGGAATGTTGTTGGAAATTCCTTTTCTGGGCACCCATTTTTCCAAGGGTGTGCAGTGACAGGACAAGGGGACACAGCCTGAAATGGAGGGCAGGGATGAATGGGATCCTGGGAATTGGGAATTCCTGGCTGGGCTGGAATTCCCAGAGCAGCTGTGGCAGCCCCTGGATCCCTGGAATGCCCAAGGCCAGGCTGGACACTGTGGGTTGGATCAGCCTGGGACAGTGGGAGGTGTCCCTGCCATGGAAAAGGGTGGGATTTCAGGTTTCTTTGAACCAAACCCATTCTGGGATTTGATGATTCTAATTCCAAATGTAGGGGCTGGATTTGTGTGGCTCAGGACCAGTGGGACTCTCCCAACCCAGGGGGGGACTCTGACAAAGCCACCCTGGGGTGTCCTTGCCCCGTTCTCAGGAGAGCTGAGAGGGAACCCCCAGATCTGCCCGTGGTGCCCAGCTGGGCCTGGCTGGGGGTGCAGTGAGGACATTTCTCAGCAGAGCTGAGAGCTGAGCCTGCAGGAGTCCCTGGAAGACCAGCTGAGCTCAGGAAATCAGGCCAGGAGCTGCCGGGTGCTGTTTGCCCTGTGCCCCTGCTGGGCACTCCTGCAGCTGCTGTGTTGCTTCCCCAGGTTTTGATTTTTTTTATATATATATTTGTTTAATATTCCCAGATCCTCAATGTTTGGGGAGGGAGGGGAGGCCTCTCCCAGCCCCTCAGTGCTGGGTGCTCAGGGGCCTGATGATCTCAGTCAGGACTTTGTAATCCTTGTTCCAGTTCAGCCTGGGCTGGCTCAGCCTGCAGCTCACTTGTCGTGGGAGCCTTGGCACCAGCCCTGGTTTTAAACAGAGGAAAAAGTAAAGTTTATCAAAGCAAAGGAGAAACATGGAGATCATGATGCTAAAACGATCAGGGGACTGTTAATAATAACAATAATTATTACCTCTCCTCTGCTCCTCTTCCCTGCCGAGCTGTGGCTGTGGTGTTCTTGTCCTGTCTCCAGGTAATTTCCCCTTGCCTGGCCTCCTTTCCAGCAGTGAGATGCAGAACCCAGCCAGCCTCTGCAGCCTGCATTCATTATCCTTCAGGCTGGACCTCCTGGCAGCTCCCTCTGGCTTTGCTCTGAGCATCTGTCACCAGAAAATCCCCTTTTCCCTGGCTCTGCCTCCGCCGCGTGGGTCCCTTCTGGAGGGGAGCTTGCCCGTGCTCAGCTGCTCTGGAGAAGCTGTTTTCCCTCTCCCGTGGACACTAAGACAGTCAATCCTATCATTTGAAACTTGATCTCTTTTAATCCTCCTGCTTCTTGGGCTTGTTTAACCTGCTCTGTGCTTAGAGGGCAGAGCAGGCAGTGGTAGAGGCAGCTGTGGTTCTGCTGGCAGAGTCATTTAAGTTTGAAAAAACCCTAAACAGACCCAAAAATAAATAAAATCCCCAGCCAAGGACTTTGTGGGCTGTGGTTAGTGCTTGCAGTAAAGCTCAGCCTGCACCTTCCAGCATTTCCAGATTCATGGCTGGAATCAAATGCACCTGGATTTTACAGATTTCTGCTGTTCATCGTTCCTGCTGACTCCCAAAGCCTCACCCAGGCACAGTGAAGTGGGAAACATCTCTTCCCCCACACAGAACGGGCTCCAGGGGTTCAAAGTGTGAGAGGAAAACCTGCTCTGGTGGGAATGACAGGAGCTGTAAGGCCCCTCCTAACCCGGGCTGTTCCATGACTGTGGAAACCTCTGACTGAGGGCAGTGCACCACCCCTGGTGTTCTGTGTGGAGAGATCAAAGATCCCAGACAAAAACCCCTCAGTAGCAGCGAGAAGGAGGAAATCTGATCTTTTTTGTGGTTTTTTCCCACAGGTTTTACAGCCAGTTCTGTCAGTCTGTGAGTCCTGAGCTCTTCTGGCCACTCGGAGCTGTGGTTCCCTGTGCTGGGCCATGGCCAGGAGCCTGCTGGACTCAGGACTGGTTTGTGGCTACAACCATGGAATTATGATTGTATAATCATGGAATTTATGCTGGAAAATCTGTGAGATGGGGTCCAGCTGTCCCCCAGCACTGCCAAGGCCACCACTGTCCCCTGTCCCCCAGTGCCTCATGCACACAGGGGGTGGAGTGAGATGGGTTTTGAGGTCCCTGTCACCCCAAACCTTCCTGGGGGTCCATTAATGGCAGGGCTAAAAATAGGTGTTAAATACCTCCTGTAATGAAATGAGGGAGTTTTTGGGAGCTCAGCTTCTGTCAGTCTGCAGCTCTAGGGACATTCTCGGTGGCCAGGGCTGGGAGGAGGAGGAGGAGGAATTCAGTTTGGCTGCTGGAATTCAGCCGTGGAGCCTCCTGTTGTGGGCCAGGAGCACCATGTGGCTGTGGCACCCAGCCCAGGTCCCTGCAGAGCCTGCCTCCAGCCCTCCCCTCATCCCAGGTGTCCAGGGAAGGCTCCTGCTTGCAGCCACCCCCCAGCAGACTTTGGGCTCTCTCAGGTCTGCAAGGGCCTTTCCACCCAAAACATTCCGGGATTCCCACGGGAAGTGAGGACCTTGGGGGGCTTTTCCAGCCTAATGGATTCTGTGATCCTGGGGGTGTCCCAGGGCTGGAGGGGTGACAAGTCCTGGGCCTCTCCCACCTCTCCTGAGGGACCCCTGGGATGTGGGAGCAGAGCCTGGGGGGGCTCTGGCTCAGTCCCTGAGCTGGGGACCCCCAAATGTGCTGGGCAGGAGGATCCATGGCTGCTCCTGCCTTTGAGGGGAGGGAATCAAACTGCTGTTTAATGGACAAATAAATGTCATTTTATGCTCTCTGGCACACCTGGAATGCAGCTCGGTCTGTGGGAGAATTCAGGGTGTAGAGCTGAGTGGAGCAGTGGTGTGTGGTCCAGCTGCCTGCTCCAGAGGGATGGTCCCAGTGGATCTCTGTGCAAACCAGGGGAAGGGGATTGCCAGGTGCTGGAGTGACTTGGAGCAGAGCTGGCTCTGGTGGAATTTGCTGGGTCCCTCTGGATCAGGATCTCAGCAGCCCCCCCGAAACTCCTGCTGCTGCACTGAGCATCTCAGAGCAGCAGTAAACCCAAAATTCGAGGTTTGGCAGCAAATTTCTGAGCTTCAGAATATTCTGTCCTTTGAAATCCACCACAACCCCCCAGAGCTTTCAATGCACGTTTGCTGTGGTATCTCCCACTTAGAAAGAGCCACTTAGAGATATTTATCCAGTGGCTTGTTAAAGCAGCTATAAATAATCCATCAGTGCTGCAGAGATGTCTGGAAAAGCTCCTTTATTTACGGGGGGTGTGCTTTGTGTCGGAGCAGGGAGTTTTCCTTAACTCCATAATTCCCAAAGCACTCTTGTGTGGACTGCAATATCTGACAGATAATGGAGGCTAGAACACAGATCAAGATATAAATTAGCAAAGTGTGTCCTGAGGCTCCTCTGATACTACACGCAGTGCTTTCCCCCTTAATTATCTTGTCATGATAATTTCCTTTAATTATCTTGCCGTAATAAATTCAGTAGGTGCATTAATGTGGAACAGTCACGGAGCAGCACGTGATCCCCACAGCTCTGGGTTTGCTGTCGAGGTTTTTGCTGGCAGACCAGGCTGCCCCTGCTCCCTCAGAGAGCCCTTTGATGCTAATGGTGCCCTGCTTTCCTCAGGGCCCGAATTTCCCTGCACAGAGCCGAGGCAGGGCAGGGGGAACTGTGCAGTGAGCGGCAGAGCTGAGATCTGGGCTCTGGGAAATCCAGCCTGGTGGTTTAGTGGAGCAGAGAAGGTCTGCAAACCTTTGCTGAGAGAGTTTGCTGCTCGATTTAGGGGCTGGGGGAGCTTTGGAGGCTTTTTTGGGGGTTACAAACCCACAAGGAAACACTTTCCTTCTGTGCAGGGATTTCAGCTCCACAGGGAGCAGCTGCAGCTGAACAGACCAAGAGTTCCCACAGCCCTGGCACAGCAGGACCTGGGCTGGGCTTCCCTTGGAGGGAGACACGGGAATGGGGCACAGAAATGCCTTTTCCAGGGTGCTGGGGCCAGGAGGGACAGGGGAAGGCCTGCTGTGGGTGACACCACGGGCAGAGCTGGCCTTAAACCTCCTTCCCCCCACCTGAGTGGTGATCCAAACTCCATGGGACAGAGGGGAAAAGGGATTCCTTGGGATAAAGGGGAAGGGATGTGTCCATGGATAATGGGGAAGGGATGTGTCCTTGGGACAGAGGGAAAAAGGGATTCCTTGGGATAAAGGGAAAGGGATGTGTCCATGGATAAAGGGAAAAAGGGCCCTGTCCATGGAATAAAGGGAAAGGGCTGCTTTCATGGAATAAAGGGAAAGGTCCATGTCCCCAGGAAAAGGGAAAAGGAGGAGCCTGGGAAGTTTTAAGCAGAGGCAGCAGCAGCAGCCAGGTGGGCCCAGTGACCACAGTCTCTGTCCTGGGAGAGCCCCAGTGAGGCCCTGCTGGCTCCTGGGGGTGCTGGGGCAGTCAGGGCACACAGGGGGAACACTCAGATCCTTTTTGCTCCATCTTTTGCCTTACCCTGCTCTGGAGGAAAGGAGAGCAGCCCCTCCCAGCAGGTACCACTGGTGGCACTTCAGACCTGGAGTCTCAGTAAGAGGGGAAAAACACTGGAAAATTTGGATTTCCCGGTTTTGAGGGGTGAGAGAACATGGAGGAAGGATTAGGAGTGAGACAGGGACACCTCAGACCTCACTGTTTCCCAGCTGAGATTGCATCTCTCCATTTTCTGGGATGATGCCACCGCTCAACAGCGGCTGTTTTAAAACCCAGGCCTGGAGAGGAAAGTGCAGGTCTGTGCACCAGTGTGGGCTGCACACAGAGTGCCACTGTGGGTGACACCAGGTGGCAGGAGCAGAGCAGGCAGCTGGCACTGAGACAAGAGACTGGGATGCAGCCTCCACAAACCCAAAAAGCAGCTTTTCCCCATCCAGGCAGTGCTGGGGAAGGTGCTGCACGCTCAGGGGAGCCACGGGGGTGCTGCTGTGGTTATTTCTGTTTTACACATTCCAGCCTGGTTCAGGGGACCTTCCTTTGTGCCTGGCTGCTCAATAACATTTCCAATCCTTTGATTCCTGTGGGAGTCCAGTGCCACCAGTGCCATTTGCTCCAGGTGCTGCTGGGACACAGCAAAGTGACAGGGAATGTTTTCAGCTGCAGAATTCCTTGGCAGGGATTTCTCAGTGTTCAGGGTTTCTGTAACTCCTGCAGGTTGGAAAGGAGCACCAAAGGCAAACACTGGTTTGTCCTGGGCCAGGAAATGCTTGTGGGTCTCTCCTGTTTGGTTCTTGTAGCATCTGCAGACAATGCCCCTGGATCCCTGGGATGTCCCAGGCCAGGCTGAGTGGGCTTGGAGCAGCCTGGGGCAGTGGGAGGTGTCCCGGCCATGGCAGGGTGGGACTGATGGGCTTTGAGGGCCCTTGCAGCCCAAACCTTCCTGTGATCCTGATTCCCTCTGTGTGTGCCCTCACAGGGATGTTGTGAGTCACATCCCTGCCCTTTATTCCAAGTGTCAGATTCCCTTTTTCCAGTGGCTGAAGATCAGGTGTGAACCCAGCAATGCCAGTGTGGGCTTTCCCAGTTGTTCTGGAGGTGCCTGGAGCAGGAATGGAGTGGTCACAGCAGGAGCAGAGGCCAGGGGTGAAGAGCCCCAGGAGCCTTTGGGCAGCACTGCCAGGGATGGACAGGGTGGGATTTTGGGGGGTCTGGGCAGGGACAGGGCTGGGCTGATCCTGAGGGTCCCTCCCAGCCCAGGAGATTCCCTGATTCCAGGAAATGATGGTGCTGTAACCAAAGCCACACTCTGTGTTTCACTGCTATTTTCTAATGGCTAAAGAGCAAAACATTCTGGAGATTTTGGTGTTGAAAGGAATAAAAATCTGTGCTCAGAATCCAGCAGTGGATGGACACCTGGATGTTGTTCCAGCATCTCCTCCTGCTGATGGAAATTCTTTAATCCTTTGGATCAGCCCCAGCCCCGTGGGATTCAGGAGTGTAAAACCCCCTTCTCCACCCCCATATCCTCCCTGGATGTGGGACAGGGTTTGTGCTGTGGTTCTCCTCTTATTTCGTTTTAGACAAACTGAACCCCTCGTTTGCAGCGGTTCCTAAGCAACAAAGCACAGGGGGAAGCCAAACAAGCGCCAGGTAATTCCCGTTCCCTTCCCGAGCCTTTGAACGCTGCAAACGCCGGCTCTGGGCGCTCTGACAGGGGGATGCTCGGAGTCTGGCGCTGAGGATTCCTCCCGGCAGCTCCTCAGTGCCTCATTTGAGACGTTTTGCCACCTCGGGCCCCTCCCAGGAGCTGGGGTTTGGCTCATTCAGCCTGGGGCACTCAACAATGGATCAGTGGGAGTTATTTCCATGCATGAGGGGAGCAGGGAGAGCCCCGGGGTGGGGAAGGACTGGCCCCAGCTGGCTCTCCTCACTTCCCGGTATTCCAGGTGCAGCACATGGATTTTACTCCCTCTCTTTATTTATAATATTATTATTATTATTATTATTATTATTATTATTATTATTATTATTATTATTAATAATAATAATAATAGTAATAATAATAATAATAATAATTCTTCAGTGTTGAATTTTCACATTCTCATTTTCAGGGCTTTAATGGTTCCAGACAAAGCAACTTTGCCCCAAAGTGTCACTCTCCATTAGACTTTTCCTCCTTTTTCTCTCTTTTTTAAATGTTTCTTTCCCCCCTGCACTCTCTCTTTGCCATCAGGAGCCAGGATGGTTCCTGGAAGGATTCTCTGTGTTAACGCCCTGGTGCTGTGGCATGGAGAGCTCTTTGCTTCCACCAGGCTGGGAAATGTTTTACATTCTTGTTCCACTGCTGCTACTGCCTGGCAAACTCTTCCTGAGCAGTGGAATTGTGCTACAGAACAAGGGAACCCCGTTTCTTTTTGCAGGTTTTTCTCAGTTTGTTCTGTTTTTGTCAGTTTACCATGGATGCTTTGGTTTTTTCAGTTTCTTTTACCATGGATATTTTGTTTTTCTCAGTTTGTTTTGTTTTTGTTAGTTTACCATGGATATTTTATTTTTGTTAGTTTACCAGGGATGTTTTGTTTTTCTCAGTTTGTTTTACCAGGGATGTTTTAGTTTGTTTTACCAGGGATGTTTTGTTTTTCTCAGTTTGTTTTACCATGGATATTTTTTTTCTCAGTTTGTTTTAACATGGATGTTTTATTTTTGTTAGTTTACCATGGATGTTTTGTTTTTTTCAGTTTGTTTTACCATGAATGTTTTATATTTGTTAGTTTATCATGGATTTTTTTTCAGTTTGTTTTACTATGGATATTTTATATTTGTTAGTTTACCATGGATGTTTTGTTTTTCTCAGTTTGTTTTACCATGGATATTTTTTTTTTCAGTTTGTTTTACCGTGGATGTTTTGTTTTTCTCAGTTTGTTTTACCATGGATATTTTGGTTTTTTTTTTTTTTTCAGTTTGTTTTACCATGGATGTTTTGTAGCTCCCAAAGCAGAGGAGAAGCACCAGGTGCTTCCCCCAGGTCTCTCTCCCAGCCTTTGCTCGTTTTGTGACAGATTTGGCTCCAAGTTGTTCCTTGCCCAGAAGTCTCAATAGAGAAAATTTTTTTTTTATTATTTATTTTTCCTTATGGAGAATTTAATTACTAATTGGCCCAGCTCTCCTGCTCCTGCCTGGTTGATGGTGTGGGCCTTCACTGCCCAGTAAAACATCAGCTGGGGGTTTTCCTGAGCCCCCTGAGCCCCAGCCAGGAGCTGCTCCTGTGCCTGTTTGGGTTTTGCCAACACAGAGGAAAACCCTGGGACAGGCAGGAAACAAATTCTCAGTTTCCCTTCAGTGTCAGCCCTTGCAGACACCACAGAGCAGGAACAGAATCCCAGAGAGGTTTGGGTGGGAAGGGACCTTGGGGATCATCCAGGGCCACCCTGGATGGGCAGGGACACCTCCCACTGTCCCAGAATGATCCAACCTGGCCTGGACACTCCAGGGATCCAGGGGCAGCCACAGCCCCTCTGGGAATTCCAGCCCAGCCAGGAATTCCCAGTTCCCAATATCCCATCCAGCCCTGCCCTCTGGCACTGGAAGCCATTCCCTGTGTCCTGTCCCTCCATCCCTTGTCCCCAGTCCCTCTCCAGCTCTCCTGGAGCCCCTTCAGGCCCTGCCAGGGGCTCTGAGCTCTCCCTGGATCCTTCCCTTCTCCAGGGGAACATTCCCAGCTCTCCCAGCCAGACCAGAACACCCCTGGGATGGGGCATCCCCCGGGATTTTTGGTGAACCTCAGGAGCTGGAAATCTTCCCATGAGCTTCAGCAGGAACTGCCCTGGGGCTGGGGTGAGACTGAGAGCTCAGCACTGGTGGAAACGCTTGACATTCCCAGTTTAGCCCATTCCAGTGGATGCACAATTACACTGGGGACAGTAATTGACTTAGTAGAAGGGAGAGAGGGGGAAATCCAGGGGCTCTGGGCTGATCCCAGGGATTCCCCCAGGGATGATGTGAGAGTCATGTGGGAATGGGGATTGGTGCCAGGCAGTCCCTGGAGGCCACACCTGGGGGAAGTGTGGGGTTGATGGCACCCCCAGAGCACCCCAGGGCACCCCCAAAGCCCCCCCAGGGCTGTCTGATGAGCAGCTCCTTCTGGGAGTTCATTCCCAGACCCCGAGTGGGATTGTCTGGGAGCAGAGGAGGGCTCACCCTGCCCATTCCAGGCTCCTTCACAGCCCAGCAAAGAGGCTGACGTGGAATTTTGGTTACTCCCCAGGATAATCACCCCAAATCCATGTCTGCAGGGGGAGCCTCCTGCCCTGGCCACCTCGGGCACTGCCAGGGATTTATCCCTGTCAGCCTTGGGGTTGCAGGGATTTACAGCAGGGATTTACAGCTGGAAGCTCCTGCAGGGTAAAGGAAGTTTGTAAACAAAGCCTCTGTTGTAATGTGAGCTGCCAGTTAAAAAATAGAATTTTATCACAGCATCTCCTGAGTCAAAAATGGTTTGGGTTGGAAGGAACCTCGAAGATCATCCAGTTCCAGCCCATTATCTTTAATTTTGTGCAGTGCCCCCTGAATCTGACAATTCAAATGGAATTCTTGCTGCCTGCCCTGTCCCTCCTGTGGAGGTGGTTCCACCATTTCACCTCTTGTTCCACCCTGCCAGGAACCTGGAAATAAACCCAGAGGTGCCCAGAGGTGCCAAGGGCCAGCAGGGAAAGCTGCTGTGAGCCCACCTGCCCATCCCAAGGGAAAGCTCTTCCCGTGCCCTGGGGTGGCTGGAAATGCCCTGCAGAGCTTCCTCTCTCCTTACAAACAGCAGGAAATCTTCAGCTTTAAGGAGATTTCCAGTGCCCAAAAGAGAGGTGCAGAGCAAAGGGAGAGAGGGACTTTTCCCAAGGGTGGGGAGAGATTGGATGAGGGGGATCAATCTGAAAGGGAGCAGATTTAGATGGGATATTGGGAATTGGGAATTCCTGGCTGGGAGGATGAGGTTGGACTGGAATTCCCAGAGCAGCTGTGGCTGCCCCTGGATCCCTGGAATGTCCAAGGCCAGGCTGGACAAACTCCTGGGTTTCTGGGAGCAATTTCTCATTTTTATTGAAGACAATCTTTAAAATATCTTTAAATTATTATTAATTTGCTCACAGGGTGCACATTGATTAAAGTTCTTTGCTGCAGATCCAGTGTTTATTTTCTATTCCCAGGAATTCTGGCCACAAGAAGGAATATTAGTTAATTCCCTTAGAATCATGGAATATTTGGGCTCGGAAAGGACCTTTAAAGGCCCTCTGGTCCAAGCCCCTTGCCACGGGCAGGGAAGGGTTTTATGAGATTCCCACCGAATTGTGTTAGCGAAATAAGTTTTCCCCGTTTTCCATTCCTGCCGTTCTGCTGTCTCCTGCAAATCTGATCAGCACTGATTTCCTGCCGTCCTCCGGGGCCCTGATTACATCTCCCGGCAGCCCGGAGCTGCCCGGCAGCCCCTGCAGGGCCGGCATTGCTGCAGCTGGAGCCCAATCACCGGGAAAGTGTTAATTGGTTAAAGACCGGCTATCGATCGGGCCTTTTTCTGCTGTCCTGGTTCCGAACCTGCGGTGTCGGCTGGAACCCGGGCAGGAGTGACCCCCTCCCTCCAGGGAAGTGCTCTCGGTGCCTGAGGAGCTCCCCAGCTCCCGGGAAATGGCGATTGCTGCTTTATTCGGCATCATTATTCAGCTCTATTTTTACCCTTTCCATTACTTGAATCCATTTTTCTCAGATCAGCAGCAAACCGCATTTTCTCCACAATCCTTTCCCTCCTTTTCAAAACACGGATCGATGGTCGCTTCCCTCCCCACCTCTCTGATTTCCCTGCCATTCCATTTCCCAGTTATTTCCCAACAGCTCCAGAGCCCTTTATTTCCGTAGGTGCTGCCGAGCACCTTCTCAGGAGCGGGAGGGAAGAGGAGTTGTAAAGCAGATAATGCTGCAGCTGCCATGAGAACGCTTCTCTCCCTCCCAATGCTGAGGAGAGATCCAGAGTAATCCTATTTTTGGTCTGGCTGATAATTGCACTCTTCCTGGCTGCATATTGATGAGCAGAGTTCTCAACATCCTTAATGAATTTTTATCAACAAGCACAAGGGGCTGTCTGTGCTGGCAGAGGTTTTTTAGGTATGTCAGAGCTCCTCAGAGTTCCTGGATTTATACAGATTTTTATATTTTCCTTTCCTGTGCAGAGTGCAGGGCTGGGAGATTCTTTGGGGCACAAAAGCTCTTTTTAAGCTGCTTCTTAATTATTATTCCTGGCTTCATCCCTGGAATGTCCAAGGTCAGGTGGGACAGGGCTTGGATCAGCCTGGGACAGTGGGAGGTGTCCCTGCCATGGCAGGGGTGGGATGGGTGGGATTTGAGGTCCCTTCCAACCCAAACCATTTTGGGATTTTGTGTGACTCCAGAAAATGGAGCAGAATTCCCTTTTCCTGCCCACCCAGAACCCCCTCACAGCAACCCCTCCTAACCCAAGGCAGCCCCTCCAGCCCCAGCTCCCTTTGCAGATCTTCCCTGGAGTGCCCAGATGTGTCCAAGGAGGAGATTTGCTGCCCCTGGTTTCACTTCTGTGCCTGTCTCACCCAGCCCCTGCCTGCCTGTGTGTGGTGCAGGGGGCTGGACAGTCCCACATCCCCAAATTCATGGAGAGCTCCCACATTCCCACAGCTTGGCTGGCTCCTCTTCTTCTCCCTCTCTCAGGTGGTTCTGCTGCTCCTCTCTCTCTCAGGTGGTTCTGCTGCTCCTCTCCCTCCTCTCTCAGGTGGTTCTGCTGCTCATCTCTCCCTCCTCTCTCAGGTGGTTCTGCTGCTCCTCTCCCTCCTCTCTCAGGTGGTTCTGCTGCTCCTCTCCCCCTCCTCTCTCAGGTGGTTCTGCTGCTCCTCTCCCCCTCCTCTCTCAGGTGGTTCTGCTGCTCCTCTCCCTCTCCTGACAGCTGCCCTGGTAGATCCCAAGGCTGAACCATCAAACCTGAGCTGTTTCAGACCCCTGGAGTGGCCTCCACACCCTGGACTGAGGAGTGTCAGTGAGAGACCCTCGGGGGCCCTGGCAGTGCCTGGGGGCACAGGCTGAGACTGCTGAGCATCCCATGGGGCTCCCAGGAAACGCTGCTGCCCATTCCTGGCATTCCAGGGACAGGGAAATGGCTCCAGCCACACCCGGGTTTGTGTCCACAGGAGGCAGAGCAGCCCTGGGACTTCATTCCAACAAAGGAGAGCCCAGGGCCCTTTTCCCCCGGGGGCTCTCAGGGTTTGGAGGGAGCAGCCTCCTCTTTATCCCAATTTCCCAGCCACATTTCCCTCTCTCTTTGCCTCTTGGCTGAGGTACCTGAGAGGTGCAGAATTCCCAAACCCCCACTCCAGACCCCCCTTCCAATGTGTGCCACTCCCTTTGTCCTTTCCTTGTGTCACTCAGTGGAATTCCTATGGAATCCTTCCCATTGTTTCTTTTATCTCCCGGGGCTGCTCTGGCAGGCCCAGGGTTGGTTTGTGAACACAAATCCCTCGTTCCTTCCACAAGCAAGGAGCTGGGAAGCTCCTGGGGAAGAGGGGGAGGTCCTGGAGAGCTCAGCTCAGGGGATCAATCAGAGGAACAGGGGAGGGGAATCAGGCTCATTTCTGAACTGCCTCTTCAACTGTTGGGATTTTGTGCTGAGTTTCACTCTCTCTCCCCAAGCCATCTGCCTTTTCTGAAGAGGAGCAACGTTCCTGCTTTGCTGTCACCTTTTCCTGACACTCCCAGCCGGGAGGGGGGACAGGGGAGTGACAGTTCTGAAGACAGGCTGGTGGCACCCACGCTGGAGTGACACCCTGGGGGTCCTTGTGGCAGCACAGGCTCCTCCTGAGGCACAGGAGCTGCAGCCAGCTCGGGGCTGGGCTGGAGTCACTGGGCTGGAGGCTGTGGTGTCACTGGGGCCACTGGGCTGTGGTGTCACTGGGGTCACTGGGGCCATGGTGTCACTGGGCTGGTGTCACTGGTGTCACTGGGGCTCTGGTGTCACTGGGCCGTGGTGTCACTGGGCTGTGGTGCCACTGGTGTCACTGGGGCCGTGGTGTCACTGGGCCCTGGTGTCACTGGGCTGTGGTATCACTGGTGTCACTGGGCCATGATGTCACTGGTGTCACTGGGCTGTGGTGCCACTGGTGTCACTGGGGCCGTGGTGTCACTGGGCCCTGGTGTCACTGGGCTGTGGTATCACTGGTGTCACTGGGCCATGATGTCACTGGTGTCACTGGGCTGTGGTGCCACTGGTGTCACTGGGGCCGTGGTGTCACTGGGCCCTGGTGTCACTGGGCTGTGGTATCACTGGTGTCACTGGGCCATGATGTCACTGGTGTCACTGGGCTGTGGTGCCACTGGTGTCACTGGGGCCGTGGTGTCACTGGGCCCTGGTGTCACTGGGCTGTGGTATCACTGGTGTCACTGGGCCATGATGTCACTGGTGTCACTGGGCTGTGGTGCCACTGGTGTCACTGGGGCCGTGGTGTCACTGGGCTGTGGTGTCACTGGTGTCACTGGGGCTGTGGTGTCACTGGTGTCACTGGTGTCACTGGGCCCTGGTGTTGCTGGTGTCACTGGTGTCACTGGGCTGTGATGTCACTGGTGTCACTGGTGTCACTGGGCTGCTGTCACTGGTGTCACTGGGCTGTGGTGTCACTGGTGTCACTGGGCTCTGGTGTCACTGATATCACTGGTGTCATTGGTGTCCCGTGCTGGGAGCTGCCCGGGCACCTCTGGAGGGACAGGACAGGGAGCTGGAGTGAGGGACAGCCCTGGCCATGCCCCCCGTGCCCTCCTGTCTGTGCCCAGCCAGCACTGCCAGGGCCATGGAGGGGGAGAGGGAGCTGACTGCACCTCTCCCTGAAGGGTTTCCCAGACCTGCCTTTCCAGAGGCCACTTAACAGCTCTGAGCCAGGGTTTCCTGAAAGGGCTGAGGAGAGGCTGCAGCTCAGCCAGGTAATGACACTCAGGGTCCAGCTCGGCCACAGAGGAGGAACAACTTTCCAGTGCCATGGATTCAAAGTGCTTCTCAGCCACACAACAATCTTAATATACTGAATTTTTTTTTGACTGGTTAAATGTTTTCCAAGCATCAGAATTTGTAGTTTGTGCCTTAAACTATGGCTGGAAGTCAGGAATGCAATTCCAAACCCGAGAGCCTGGAAAGAAAAGGTGGACTCTGATTTGGAGATCATTTCCAAGCTAAATGACTCTGTGATTCTGTGGTGTGAGGTTAAATAATTGTGAGGTTTGTGATCACCTGGACTTTCTGGCACAGGATCACTGACTGGGACAAAAAAATATGTTTTTAAAATTAACCAGAAATTAGGTAAATGAGCCAGCCCTGTATTCCTTTCACAGCTGCCTCTAAAGCAAAATGAATGGAATGTTGGTAATTGAGGATGTGCTGGAGCCTCTCCCCAGGTCATTTTGGAATGTTGTCGTGTACAGGAGGAATGCCTGTTAGTGCTGCTGATAATAGACCTGCAGAGCAGTAAATGGATTTCTGTGCTATTTTCCACCTGAAAGGATGACCCTTAGAATTCAACACCCTGAGCACCGAGATTGTTATTGGAAAAGAGGGATAAGGAGGTGCTTCTGCTGCACGGCAGAAAATAGATGATTTAGGGGAAGATTTCTGTGGAGAGCTCCAGCCTGGCTGCGTGTGGAGCTGGGGCAGGGACCCTTTGGCAGGGCTGTGGTGGGTGGAGGAGGGATGGGAGCCCTGCCCTGAGCTCTGGGGCAGGGGAGCCGAGATCTGTGATGGGAACAGCACCAAGAGCAGAGGCTCAGAGGTGTGAAAAGGGTGGGTTTGCATCTCCTCACCTCTCCTGGCATCTCTGTGTTCGGTATGAACCAACCCTCAGAGCTCCTTGGGAGCCACAGCGTGTCCAGGGAAAGGGCTGGAGAAGCAGGAATGGCTGAGGGAGCTGGGAAAGGGTCTGGAGAAGCAGGAATGGCTGAGGGAGCTGGGAAAGGGCTGGAGAAGCAGGAATGGCTGAGGGAGCTGGGAAAGGGCTGGAGAAGCAGGAATGGCTGAGGGAGCTGGGAAAGGGCTGGAGAAGCAGGANTGCTGGGGAGCAGCTGGATTCCTGAGGGCTTTTCCAGCCAGAACTGTTCCCTGATTCCCTGATTCCTTGATTCCCTGAAGCCCTGCTGACCCTCCAGAGCTGCTGCTGCTGCAGCCCCACAGGTCTGTGGCCATGAGCCACCTCCTGGAGCTCCGAGGGGACAGCTGAGGCCGCCGGGGCTGCAGGAGGAGCCGGGGCCATCCCAGGACACACATCCCGAGCCTTGGCAGTGCCTCTCAGCCCTGAGGAGCAGCTCTTCCTGCTGCAGGGATCAGAGGGAGCCAGGGCCCTGGGGCTGCTCCTTAGGGAGTGCTGTGCGTGCTCCAGCAGCCTCCACCCCTCAGGAGATGAGGTCCAACCATCCTGCATTTAAAGAAATCTCTTTTCCTGCTCTCTCCCGTCTCCCCTCTGTCCAGGGCTCCCTCATTAAGGAGCTGCAGGGAAAAGGAGGAAAGGATGTTTTATTCCACAGGCTCCTCACTGCAGCAGCTCATCATATAGATTAAATAAGTATTAAATGGCAATAATTACTTAGCTCTGACTCAGTATATCAAACATAAAATACTCATCTACGCAGAAGCACCTCGGTGTTCTTTCTCTGCCTAATTGATTCATTTACTAAATCCATTAGGAAGAACTTGGAAGGACACTTGGATTGCAGAGGGAAGGAGAATGCCACGAGGAGGGGGGAAGCTGGGACATTTCACCTCCAATGAAAATTTAAAGCTCAATCCAGGCAGCCAAAGCAGACAGTTATTCATGTCAAAACTCACATAATAGAATAATGCAGTTGGGCAACAGGAGCACCCAAGGAGCAGGTTTGCCCTTCTGCTGCTGCAGGCTGGAAATCAAAATGCCCTTTTGGGCAGAGGCTGAAAATGCAGGCAGGGGGATGTTCTGTGCTGGCAGCTGCCAGCAGCCACCAGTTTCTCTCTGTGCTGAGGTTTTCCTCTGGGGGTGCCAGGGAGGGCAGGGTGAGCAGGGACCCTGCAGCAGGCACTGGGTGTTCATCCAGAGGGTCTCTGTGGGTTCCTGTGCCAGGTTTGGCCCCGAGCAAAGGCAGGGGCTGGGCAGGGGCTGGGCAGGGGCTGGGCAGGCTCTCCTGAGCCCTGTGCCCCAGGACACAGAGCAGGGCTGGGCAGGGGCTGGGCAGGCTCTCCTGAGCCCTGTGCCCCAGGACATGGAGCAGGGCAGGGCAGGGGCAGGGCAGGCTCTCCTGTGCCCCAGGACATGGAGCAGGGTAGGGGCCAGGCTGGGAATGACCTAGAGCAGCACCAGGCACTGCACAGCTGCAGTGCCAGCACAGTGCTCGAGAAGTGGGGATAAGCTGAGCTCTGCCTGCTCAGACACCAACCCAGGGTGTTCCAGTGCCATCCAAAATGAGGAGAAAATCAAACCTCCTCAGCGCTGTGTTTGCAGTGACAGAGAATCAGGCATTGCTTTATTCACTGCCCAGGATGTGCCAAGGAAAACATTCCAAATACCCCCAGGTTTTGCAGGATTCCCCCCAGGCTTTGCCCAGCCCAAGCCCCCAGAGCTGCACTGGTTCAGAGTCCCTTGGGCAGAGCTGAGCAGCCCCAGGGTTCAGCTCCCACTGGATCCCAATCTCCTGGCTCCGATGGCAACGAGATCTTCATCCCTCCCTGGATTTTCCATCAGTCCTGCCCGGGCCAGAGGGCTCCAACTGTGCCACAGGGGGATGTTCCCTGGATGTTCCCATTGATGTTCCCTGGATGTTCCCTTGATGTTCCCTGTATGTTCCATTGATATCTCTGGGTTCCCCCCAGTCTAGGGGTGCATGGGATGAGCCCTAGGGAGCCTCCAGCCCACACAGCTCTGGGATTGATGATTTTATGTGTTAATTGTTGGGGTCAAACAGCAGCAGCTCCATTTACTCAGCCCAGGGGACTGTGGTTAAAACCTGCAGGAGCAAGTGATGAGAGAGGACGTTTGTTTCTGAACTGAGAGGGCAGAGACCATCCTCTGACTCACTGAGAAACAGAAAGCCAGATTTCAGTGGAGATTTAATTTTAAAGAAGGTTTTGCTCCACAGGGAAGGCAGCTCTGCTCCCTCCTGGCACTGCCACGGGGGAATGTCCCCAGTCCCTGTGTGACCCCAAGTCACAGCAGCGAGGTTCCCCCCTGCCAGCCCAGGGAGCCTGGGGGGCTGAGCAGGGTTTGCCTTTCAAAGGCTGGCAAAGAGAGGATGGATGTGGAGGCCTTGATGAGCCAGGGGTGATGGATGGAGCTGCCCCTGAGCCCAGCAGAGGCTGCTGCTGCTCAGAGCCCTTCAGAGCTGACTGAAACAGCCTCATCTTTAATGCAGTACACTTCAGGCCTGCTTTTTATTATTCTTTATTGCATTAATGAAGTTTTAAAGTCTTGCTTGCGAGGTTTTATTCCAAGTTGTACCGAGAACTCTGCAGTTCTATTTTCCTATTTCAGTTTTTACAGCCACTTTTGCATCCTGAGATGGAAATACTCAAGGAATGGTGTTCTGTCCATGAAGATCATCAGATTTTGGGAATTCTTTGGCTTAGAGTGTTGAATTCAAAGGGTACCTCTGGCACCAGCCCTCGGAGCATCCTGTGGACTCACTGCAGCAGCTCCAGGTGCTGCTGATGTGGGGCTGTCCTGAGGCAGCTCTGCAGGTGGGGCCTCACCTGGGTGGGGCAGAGGGACAGAATCCCCCCTTGGACAGATCCCAGGCTTTAATTAACCCGGCCCCTCATTAAATCACAGCAGACCCGCGTTTGAGGCAGAGAGGAGGAGCAGTGGGGGAGCAGTGGGAGAGCAGTGGGAGAGCAGAGGGAGAGCAGGGCAGGGCAGGGCAGAGCAGAGGTTCCTTTGGTTGCTGTGTCAGCCCAGAGCAGGACCCTGGGAGTGTCCCTGCAGGGGCATCGTGGCTGGGAGAGCCGGCTGGGACTGCAGCCTGGATTCCAGCTCCTCATTCCTTCTGGGACTGCAGCCTGGAATCCAGCTCCTCACTCCCTCTGGGACTGCAGCCTGGATTCCTGCTGGGAGGTGCAGGAGGACAGCAGGACAAACCCCCTGACTCCAGCTGGGAAGTGCAGGAGAGCAGCAGGACAAAGCCCCTGATTC
>VZRX01002109.1:2184-33972 GCA_013398075.1 Notiomystis cincta
AGGAGGCTCAGGGGGGACCTTGTGGCTCTGCACAAGTCCCTGACAGGAGGGGGCAGCCAGAGGGGTCGGGCTCTGCTGCCAGAGAACAGGGACAGGAGGAGAGGGAACGGCCTCAGGCTGGGCCAGGGCAGGGGCAGGGGGGACACCAGCAGGAATTTCTCCATGGAAAGGGTGCTCAGGCCTTGGCAGGGGCTGCCCAGGGAGCTTTGGAGTGCCCATTCCTGGAGGTGTTCAAGGAATGTTGCATTCAGAGCTCTGGGCTGGGGACAAGGTGGGCATCAGACACGGCTTGGACTTGGCTTTTCCAACCTCAGTGATCCTGGAATCCTGTGATAAGAACTCTGCTG
The DNA here is from genome assembly GCA_013398075.1 of Notiomystis cincta. Taxonomy (NCBI): domain Eukaryota; kingdom Metazoa; phylum Chordata; class Aves; order Passeriformes; family Notiomystidae; genus Notiomystis; species Notiomystis cincta. Next base: position 2,532 of record VZRX01002109.1, read on the forward strand.
AAAAGCTGCTCCTTTTGTCCCAGGGAGCTGGGATGACCTGCATTGTTTGGTTCTGGCCCTCTCTCTTTCTGTCATGCTTTATAAGCAGGGCTGGCAGCAAAATCGACCTTGGAGGGACAGTGCCAGCCTGGTGGCACTGTGGCACCTCACTGAGAATGGGGACAGTGAAGTGCTTACAACGTGAGCAGCAGCTGGGCACAGGAACCAGCAGGATAAAGGCTTCCAAGGGAGGAGGACACAGTGGTGAAACCTTCTTTGGGCTCCCCACAGTCCCAGTGCTCGGTCACTGCACAGGGAAGAAGTTCTTCCTCATGCCCAGGTGGAACTCCCTGGGCATCAATTCCTGCCCACTCCTCTTGTCCCTTTGCTGTGCCCCACGGAGCAGAATCTGGGCCCTGCTCTGAGCCCTCCCTACAGACAGGGACAGACAGGGACGAGGTGTGGCCTGGGTGAAACCTGGGAAAAAAAACAAAAAATCAAACCAAACTAGAGGGGAAGTGCAGCATTCTCCTCCCTGTGCAGGAGATGGATGGACACTGCTCTCCTGGAGATCAGCACAGCAGCTGCTGGTGGATTCTGTCCTGCTTTGGATGCAGGTGGAAGCTTCTCCCACTTGGCTCACCTGGTGCCTTGTCACTCTGCAGCTCCTGGTGCCAAGTGCTTTGTTCAAGTCTGGTTCAGAGTGTGGTTGCACAAAGGTTTTGCAGATCTGTGCCAGATCTTGTCCCCATGCCTGCTGTGCTTCAGTGTGGAGCACATGCTGTTATCCCAGGGAAAACGAGGGAAAACTGCTTCCCTCTCATCTCTCACAGCTGTGGCAGCTGCAGTGTGAAGAGCTGGTGCCTGATGAACAAAAAGCCTCCTGGAAACTCAGATGTTTGAGCAGAACTGATTTTAGTGGTCACCAAGTTGGGGAAGGGGTTTGCAGCCCTCACAGGGAAGAGTTTCTTCCCAATATCCCATCTAATTCTACCATCTCTCAGTGTGAAGCCATTCCTCCTTGTCCTGTTACTACACATCCTTGTGAAAAGTCCCTCTAAAAGTTCCTTAAAAATCTTTTGTGGGTGTCACTGTCCTCCCCCAGCTGTGGTCACCCAAAAGGTCTCCAGAAGGTGCAGGTCAGCAGGTGACCAGGTCCAGAAGGTGTGTCCTGAAGGATTCCTGAGTGAGGGAGGGTCTCTGATGGGCTCCTCTTCCTGCCCTGGGTATGAGCAGTGAGGGGGTTTGGGGGAAGACTGGGCAGGAAACTGCTTCTGTCACTGAGCACAGGAGAGACCTCAGTAAATGTATGAAGGAGTCCCCAGAGTGCCTCACTCCATGGGCACCTGAGTGTCACCCTGAGTGTCCCCAGCCTGCTGCAGCTCTGCCCTTCTGGCAGACACTGTCACCAGCAGGGTCCTGGTGGGCACCACCAGCTCACTCCCTGTCCCCTCGGTGTGGAGGCTGCCAGGGAGCCCTGGCCAGCCCTGCTGCCTCCAGCTGTGCAGCTGCTCCCCTCCCCTCGGGCTCTCTGCTGTCACCTTCACGCATAAAACACCTCCCTGCAGCCCAGATCGGCTCCGTGGCCCTGTCAAGGGAGCTGCGGGGGGACATAAAAATCCCCGTGTAAATCTCTGCCCTCTCCTCCCTGCTGACTTCACTGTGCCCCCAGAGAGCAGCTCTGCTGCTGCTCCTGCCCTGCAGGGGGATGACATTTGGCTGAGGATAAATGTGTCTGCCAGGCTTCCCCAGCCCCCCTGCCCTGTCCCCGGGCCAGGCTGTGACACTCCTGGTGCCCAGCGTGGAACCCCTGCCTGTGCCAGTCCCTCCTCCTGTGCCTCGAGCCTCTCCTGTGTGGTACAAACCCCGGAGGGTTTCCTTTGCTCCTTCTCCTCCCTGCCAGGATGGATTCTCTGAGGAAAGGAGATCCCTGTGCCACCTCCTTAAGTCTTTCCTTAAACACCTCCAGGGATGGGGACTCCAAACCTCCCTGGGAAGCCCCTTCCAATGTTTAATCATCCTTTCCATGGAGAAATTCCTGCTGGTGTCCCCCCTGGCCCAGCCTGAGGCCGTTCCCTCTCCTCCTGTCCCTGTTCCCTGGCAGCAGAGCCTGACCCCCCCGGCTGCCCCCTCCTGTCAGGGACTTGTGCAGAGCCACAGGGTCCCCCCTGAGCCTCCTTTGCTCCAGGCTGAGCCCCTTTCCCAGCTCCCTCAGCCTCTCCTGGGGCTCCAGCCCCTTCCCAGCTCTCTTCCCTTCCCCATTTCTTCCTTTGAGGGGCCCAAAATCTGACACAGCATCTGAGGTACAGGGGTACAGTGATGTTATGCAGACTCAAAAGAGGTTTTATAGAGATGGCTCCAGTTTGGATGAATGCAGAATATTTCAGGGGATCCTGTACCCCATCTCGTAGGGGTCACCCTGCCCTGGTGGCTCTGGGGTGGGTGAGAAGGGTCCCTGCTGTGCCCAGCTCTCTGATTTCCATGGAGTTCAGCCCATCCCGAGCCTGGCTGTACAGCAGCTTTGGAAGCTGCTCTGTGCCCATGGCAGAGTGGTCCCCTGGAGCAGGCAGAGGGCTCAGAACTTGCTCCATCACCCCAGAGAGACCTGGGCAGGATGGAGCATGGTGAGCACCTCTGGCTGGGCTCTGTGTGCCCACAGGGAGGGAGGAGATCACAGCAGGGACGTGTTTGAGGGACTGGAGGGGCTCTGTGGGTGCCCTGATGGGGCTGTTGGGTCCCTGTGCCAGCCCTCCAGGCACACGGTGACCTTGGGAGCATGTGACAAGTCTGCAGCCAAGTTGCTGTGTGTGATGGAGATGCTGAACTGGGCTTTGAGCTGGATTCTCTGTGGCTCTGGCAGGGAGGGACGGGAGTGCTGCCAGGTCAGGGCTGGGATCCAGCCAGCCCAGTATCACTGACAATTTTACCCTTTACTGAGGAGCTGCTGGATTTAGTTCTTCCCAGTCCCAAGCTTTGCTCAGCAGCTTCTCTGCTCGGTGGAGACAGGAGACCTTGCAGGAGCAGCTCATCAAAATGATGTATACATGGGAAAAATCCCCCAAACATCTCCTTTCTGAGAGCAGATCTGCAGTTCCCGAGGCCTCTGGAGGGATCAGCACTTAGAGCTGTCCCCAGGGAGAACTCCTCTATGTTAATTTAAGTTTCCTGTGCCAGCCTCTCACAGTGGAAGCTGGAGGGGCAGAGGAGTGATTGCAGTTCACCTCCTCTGGCCCCCAAGGTCATCTCTGTGCGTGCTGGTTTAAGTGTGTGTCTGTATTTAGTAATTATTGCACTCATTAATTGACTGCTTGTGCTGGGGAAGGCAGCTGGTAACTCAATGGCTGAGTTTCTGGGAGTGCTGTCAATGTTCCCTGAAGGCATCAGGAGCTTTTCCAGTGGCAGAGGTTGCAGCTGTGGGACAGAGCTGGGGCTGAGCTAAGGTTTTTCCCACACTGGTGGTTGTCTGCTGCCAGCATGGTCACTTGAGAGGCTGACATCCGTGTTCAGCCTGGAGGGGAGGAGATCTTGGAGCCCTTTCCAGTGCCTAAAGGGGCTCTGTGAGAGCTGGAGAGGGACCTGGGCCAAGGACCCGTGCTGCTCTCCTCCAGCACTGCTCCCTGCCCTGCTCTGACTCCTCTCCAGGAGCTGCTCAGTCCCAGGTTCAGCCCATCCTGGGCATGGCTCTGCCCACCTCCCCTCCCCACTTTGCTTCACCCTGCTCTTTCCCTGGCTATTGGGGAAGGTGCTCTCAGTGTTTCCTCAGCAGCAGCAGCAGCAGCAGCTTTGCCTTAACTCTGTTGCATCCAGGAGAGAACAGAAAAACCCCAGCTTTTCCCACCAGCCTTTTCTTGCAGCTCCATCATTCAGTTGATCTTTAAGATCTTTAAGCCTGGAGAAGTGCAAAGCTGTGTCTGCCTGCAGCCCAGCTGGCCCCGTGGGCATTAACCCCTCGTGCTTGGCTTGTCTTGCAGGTGCTGAAGGGCTGCAAGAAGCTGAACCTGTCTGTGCACTCGGTGGGGCGCATCCCGGGGGGTTATGTCACCAACCACATCTACACCTGGGTGGACCCCCAGGGCCGCAGCGTGTCCCCCCCCACGGGGCTGCCCCACCACCAGAACAGCTCCCTGCGCAGGGACAGCGAGAAGAGGAGCCACCTCCAGCTCCTGCAGGAGGGGGATGAGAAGAAGGTGAGCAAGGGGGGATCAGACACAGCCCCAGGGGCCTCTTCCCGTGCAGGTCCCACCCCTCTTTGTTCCCCTGGGATTGTCATCCGTGTGATTCCAGCTCTCCTTCAGGATCCTGGTGTTCTCCCTTGGGCTGGAGCTTTCCCCCCGGGAGTCCTGTCAGGTGGGATGGGTTGGCTTTGCTCCTGTTTGACTCAGGGAGAAGCTGGGCTGGAGGGGAGGAAGTGCCCAGTCTGGCAGGGAGGGTCCTGCCAGGAACAGCCACCAAAGCAGGAGTGGGTTTAAGGCTTTCCCAGCTGGAGGTGGTTGGGCTGGACATCGAGGGACGGACATCCATATCCAGTCTGGAGATAGGAAAGCTCTGGGGAGAGCTCAGAGCCCCTTGCAGGGCCTCAAGGGGCTCCAGGAGAGCTGGAGAGGGACTGGGGACAAGAGATGGAGGGACAGGACACAGGGAATGGCTTCCCAGTGCCAGAGGGCAGGGCTGGATGGGATATTGGGAGGGAATTGTTCCCTGGGAGGGTGGGGAGGCCCTGGCACAGGGTGCCCAGAGAAGCTGTGGCTGCCCCTGGATCCCTGGCAGTGTCCAAGGCCAGGCTGGACAGGGCTTGGATCAGCCTGGGACAGTGGGAGGTGTCCCTGCCATGGCAGGGGTGGCACTGGATGATCTTTAAGGTCTCTTGTAATCTGTGTCACTCCTGGATGTGGAGGGCTGGATCTCAGAGTACATTCCTGCCCTTCCTCCTGCATTTCAGATCTTTTCCTCAGGTGTGCCTGTGAGGCTTTCTTGGGTCTCTTAGCAGTTTTGTCTAAGTAAAAATAAATCCCCCCGCAATTTTTCTCTTTTACAAATGCTGTAAAATAAAGCAGCTGAGTTTCCTTTTCCTTTTGGGGAGAGGCTGCCTGAGCCAGGAGGGGCCTGATGAAAACCTTGGTGAGGGAAAAGGAGCAGGGAAGGGAATGGCTTCTGCAGTGACACCAGGGGAGTGTGGCCAGTGCTGGGCCTGGATCCCAGGCCTCTGACAGGAGGAAACCACCAGCACATGGAATTTCCAGCCCTGCTCTCTTGCTGTGAGCTGCCCTCCTTTAGACAGCCCTTGGTGTAAGGGAAGCCAGCACAGGGTGTTGGAGCTGCAGTATCTGATCTCGGGGATTTGATGTCTCCTCTCCCTCACCCTTCCCACGGGCAGCCAGGCCTGCAGAGGAGGCTCTGCAGAGTCACAGTGCTCAGGTGCCCGTGGAGTGAGGCACAGCTGTGGGGACAGATGGACAGGGAACCTCATCCCATACAGGCAGGACATGGGGCCTCTCATTGGCACCTATGGAATATCCAAGTACTGTCCTTGGAGTAAGCACAGCTTTCCAAAGGCACAGAATTGCTTGGAGCCTTGACTGTTTCCATCCTTTTATCCTGGTATTGCTCCATCTCTGCCCAAAATGTCCTCAGCTCCTGGAAACTGTGGAAGGGTCTGTGAGCTTCCCATCTCAGCCAGAGGGAGAGAAAAATCTAATACAGGCTGAGGCAGTTTGCTGATGAAATATTCATGTGGGCCACAAGGGAGAAGGGCCTATTATTTTTATTTTAAGGAGAGGAGAAAAGCAGGCGCTGCTGCCTGGTGTCCCCCACCCCCTGGCACCCAGTGTCACCTTGAGGGAGCAGCAGCAGCTCTGGGAGGCTGTGAGGACTTGTTTGAGTGCATTCCTGCAGTGCTGTGTGAGGACATGAAATGCTCAGAAAGCTGCAGCTCAGTGTCCCCTGCCTCTGCCTCTGCCTCTGCCTCAGCCTCTGCCTCAGCCTCGTGTGGTGCTGGCCACTCACAGAGCCCTGGGGAGATGTGCCAGCCCCAGGTGTGCTCCTGCCCTTCCTGGTGGCCTCCTGGCCTCAGCACCCTCTGCCCAGTTTGAGGAGTGGCTCTTCCAAAATCTGAGCTCATCCTTCTGTTCCTTGGTGCTGCTCCACACAGTCAGGCACAGTCAGGCAGCCCTTTGACTTCTTCAGAGAACCCCACACTGGTTTGGGCTGGAAAGGACCTTAAAGATCATCCAGTGCCACCCCTGCCATGGCAGGGACACCTCCCTCTGTCCCAGGCTGCTCCAAGCTCTGTCCAGCCTGGCCTGGGACACTGCCAGGGATCCAGGGGCAGCCACAGCTGCTCTGGGCACCCAGTGCCAGGGCCTGCCCACCCTCACAGGGAACAATTCCTTCCCAATATCCCATCCAGCCCTGCAGTTCTGGCAGTTCCAAGCCATTCCCCCTTTTCCTGGCACTTCATCCTCAGTCAATATTCTCTCTCCATGTTTCCTGTTGGCTCCTTCAGGCCCTGCAAGGCCACACTGAGCTCACCCCAAAGCTTCTCCTGTCCAGGTGAACAATCCCAGCTATCCCAGCCTTTGCTCCCAGCAGAGCTGCTCCATCCCCCTGATCCCCCCTCTGGACCCTTTCCAGCAGAGGATCACACTCTGACCCCAGGACAGGGCCTGGAGACTCCTCTGTTGCCCTGGAAGGATCCCTGACCATTGCAGGAAATATCTGCAGCATGCAGAGATGGGATGGGGAGGGATTGTTCAGCCTCTCCTGGCCCAGCTCCTTGGTGACAGGCCAGCAGGGACATTGGTCACTGCTTTAAGTGCACAAGGCTTGGAATGCACTTTGCAGTAGCCTCCACTCCTGATTTCCCACCTGTAAGACCAGAAAAAAAGAGAATTACTGCCTGCTACAGCTCTGAAATGCCCAAGGCTGCCGAGACACCTCCTTATCCAGAGGTGCCTTGCTGTGCCAGCTGCTGGTGGAAGCAATTCCCCAACTCCCCCCTATCCAAAGCTGCTGGCAGGGAGCAGAGCTGCCCTGGCTGGTGTTGGAGAGGGGTTATTTGGTGTGACATTTTCTGCACTCAGGCTGCAGGGCATGGATGAGCTGAGTCTGCTGTGTCCTGAATTCCTGAGCACTGTGGAGGGGTGAAAACGTGGCCCAGAGCAGGGGAACAACCTGCCTCCAGTCTTCTCTCCTTTTATTTGTATGCACAGATTTGTAGGTAGCTACAGATATATAATTAACTGCTGAAAGTAGGGTTATTCTGTTCACAAAAATGCAAATACATGCAACATATCCCTGGTTAATTCAGCCCAGTCAACCAGAAATGACAGGCACTGAGGCCTGTTTGATTTGTGGGTGGTTTTACATTCTGAGGGGAGAATTAGTTGGTTTGTTTGGGTTTTTTTTCCCACTCTCTCCTATAGAAATAGATCAATCTGAATGTCCTGGAAGGAATCTGCCAAAGCTTTCAAAAAGGCAGGGCTTGGGAAAGCACAACAGAGCAGTTCCAGCCCTGCAGCAGGAGCTGGGGTGATGCAAACCAGAGAGCGAATCCACTGCTGCAGCTCAGCACGACTGCAACACCACTGGAGTCAAAGGGATATTTCCAGCTTTTCCAAGGTTAAATTCAAGGCTGGTGGAGGCATCTGGCACCCTTCAGGCAATGGAAATATCCCTGCCTGGCTGCCTCTTCCTCCAGCACATCTGCATGCCTGGGAGCCTGTGTTTGTCACTGAGTTGAAGGAGTTGATTATCCAGAGGCAGAAGGATTTGTTATCCAAGGGCTTGAAGTGGAAACCAGCACTGTGAGGTGTGTGATGGTGTAACTGATCCACCCAGGGATCTCTGGGACAGTGGGATGAGGTGTGGAACAGGGTGCTTGGGCTCTGGCTGACCTCAGGTGGCTTTGGGCAGAGCTCCAAAGGTAGCATTCCTGGCCTGTGGCTCCATCCACATTTTCCTGTGGATTCCACTGGGGTTCCTTCACTTGCAGCTGTGGGAGAAGCTCCACTGAAGGGATTTGGGGAGTGCCTGGTGGGCTGGCAGCTGCCCTGGCTTTCCCCATCCTCTCCCAGGCAGAGTCCAGCCTGCCCTGAGCTCAGGTCAGAGCTGTTCTGGGAGAGCACAGGGGGGTGCTGAGATCTGAGCCAGGTTTTCCATGTCGACCTGAGCTCCCACGAGTGATGGCACTGGAGAAGGGATGTGAGAATTTAGGGAATGTCAGGCTGAGGAAGCTGCTGGCAGGTACAGCCTGTGGCTGTGCAGGTGTTACAGATCCTGGTTCTCCATGTCTGTGCTGTGTGTGGCAGGTGCCATATTTCCCAGATTTAGCATTTTCCTGTAGTTTAATTGGTTAATCCAGTGTTTCCTCAGAGCCCTGTGCCCCCAGTGGAGTCAGCAGTGGTCAGGAAGGGTTTGCAATAGTGCCAAGCTCTGGGAAGTGTTGCCAGAGCCAGGCCAGACACAGCAGCAGGTGAGAGCCCCCAGCCACATCCCAGGGTGTCACTGCCTGCTGGAAAGCTGGGACCTGCTTCCTGTGCTCACCTTCTGCTTCAGAGCACTTGGATTTTTATCATCTGTCCAGGCTTAAAGCTGTCTGGATTTGTCACAGCAGCAGCAAGGGCCATTTGTGCCATGAATTGTCATTGATGGACTCGTGGGATTGACAGCTTATTTCATTAAAAGCACTTTGGAATCCTCAGACAGCGAAAACTCGCAGGTGCTGCTGAGCTGGGGGGAAGATGAAGTGTGCAAAGCACTCTGCCAGTGCTGGGCTGCGAGCTCTCTGAGAAACACCATTCCATCAGCTGAATTGGTGCCTTAATGTGCTTATTGCCAGGGGAGCTGCTTATTCCTTCAAGCTTTTGGTGCAGCAGAAGAAAGAAAACAAAGTAAAGAGAGTGTGAACATTTCCTCGGCTTCAGGCAGTTCTGCAGCCAAAAGTAGCAGTAATTATTATTAAAAAAAAATAAAATATCTGTGCTAATATTGCATGACTTGAATGTTTGAGACACTGCTGGTGACTAGTTGAGCATGAAGGATAAGAGATGCAGGGAGAGGGAAGGAAGGATTTCTTTCTATTAGTTTGTAATGACATTTTCAGTGTGAATGATCCAGCTCCCCACGTCTCTCACTGTTTGCTTGCTCTGACCTTGCTGAGCTTTGATTTTGTTTACAACTTTAAGGATATCCAGGCATGGGGGGGGCTGGTTTGGTTCCCTGTGGGATTGGAATGTGGGATGTGAGCCACTGGTGCCCCAATGCCCTGGGGATTAAAGGCATGGAATGATTTGGTTTGGAAAGAGACCTTTAAATCCCATCTAACCCAGCCCCTGCAGTGAGTAGGAACATCTTCAGCTACCCCAGGCTGCCCAGAGCTACATCCAGCCTGGCCTTCAATGCTTCCAGGAATGATGCATCTTTTTGCCTCACACTTTCTGTACCACTGGCCTACCCCAAAATGTCCTCTGTGTCACACCCTGAGGGGCAGCAGTTCCATTCCATTGTTGTTTCAGGCACTCCAAGCAGAAAAAGCACCCAGGAGTGGCAACTGGGGCGTGAGCCAAGCCCTGCCCCGTGGGGAGGCAGCGTTGGGCTCCACATCAGCGTGGCCAGGAGCTGCACTGAGGCTTGGGATGGGCAAAGGACTCGGTTGGGTCCCTGTCCCTGTGCTCTGGGGTCACCTCTGAGCCCTGGAGCTGCTCCCTGTGCCCAGTGCTGGATCCTGGACACCCTTGGAGGTGGCAGCCCCAGCCCTGGCGTGGCCTTAGGGAGCTGCCCTGGGCAGGGGTGGCTTTGGGACAGCTCCGATGGCCCTGGCACCCGGAGCTGCTCCCAGGGCTCAGTTGATGGCCGTGAGCTGGCCCTGCCTCCCCACTCTCGCTGGTTGCAGGATGTCTAGACACAAACTGTGGGGTTTCCTTGGGAAGCAGGAGCAGGATGAGCCCTGTGAGCCTCCCAAAGCGGCCTTCGTGCTGCGTGGCAGCAGGAGTGGCCTGGAAATAGCTGCCAGCATGGCTGAAAGCTCCTCAGCCACACAGCTGTGTGCTGAGCCGTGCTGGGCAGGCTAATTCCTGTCTGAAAGGCTGTTTTCTACTGGCAGAATTGAATCTGTCAACAGGTAATGCCATCAAGCCAGACAGAAGAAATCCCGTGCAGGAATCAGCTCGGAGCAAAAGCCTCACTGAGGAAGGTGGTTTTTTCCCTTCATTTCCTGCCACAGGAGATGGCAGATGTTCAGTGTTGAGACAGAAATTAAAACTGTGACATTGCACTTCCAAATGTTTCTGTGTGATGCACGAAGGAGCTGCCTGGGGCTGGACACAGCCTGGGAATGGAACAGGGAAGGAGGTGGGCACTGGGCAGTGAGGTGAGCCTGGGAATGCCTGGCAAGGTGTGGGGGGTGACACACGGTTCCTGTGCCTCCAGGACCTCAAGGGGCTCCAAGAGAGCTGGAGAGGACAAGGGCATGGAGGGAAAGGACACAGGAATGGCTTTAAACTGAAGGATGATGGAATTAGATTGGATATTGGGAAGGAATTGTTCCCTGGGAGAGTGGGGAGGCCCTGGCACAGAGTGCCCAGAGAAGCTGTGGCTGCCCCTGGATCCCTGGCAGTGTCCAAGGCCAGGTTGGACAGGGCTTGGATCAGCCTGGGACAATGGGAGGTGTCCCTGCCATGGCAGGAGCAGCACTGGGTGGGATTTAAGGTCCTTTCCAACCCAAACCAGTGTGGGATTCTGTGATGTCCTCAGTTTCCCCACAGAACAGCTGCCCTTGTTTGCTGCCTGGTGTAGGATGGTGTCAGGACACCCTGGATTTGGGGCTCAGAGTGATCCCAGCTCTCCCCAAGGGCTGTTACAGCTCCTCACTCTGAGTGACCTTCAGCCAGGGAGGAGGGAGGAAGCAGAAAGTGGAAATGGAGCCAAAATGCTCTCTTTGGGCCAAGCCTGGGCCCTGGAGTGTTAATCCCACCTGTGCCAGCCTGAGTGGGAAAGCCCAAGCAGAAGGGCTTGGCCCCAGGAATGCTGTCCTGAGAGTGTGTTCCCAGGGAGGCCCTGGGTCACCACTGACCCCTGGGCACCCCTGGGCACCCTGGGCACCCCTGGGCACCCCGGGCTCAGAGCTTCAGCTCCGTCCTTGGGCAGCACCGCTGGCCTTGTGCCTCAGTGTCACCCCAGAGCCAGCTGTGGGTCCGGGGGACAGGAGGGTGACAGTGCCATGCCCGGGACAGCCAGCAGGGCAGGGCCACCCCTGCTGTCTCTGTCCATCTCTGCAGACAGACACCCTGGGGGAGCACAGTGCCAAGTGTCCCCTGCGGTCCCTGAGCATGGAGAGGCTCAGCCTTTGCTCCATCCCGGCACTCAGCTTCTCTCTCCATTCCCCCTTCCCGACCCCACGGAGCCCTGCCTGCCCCAGCTATTCCCAAATCCTGCAGCCTGGCCACCAGCTGGATGCTGCCTGCTTTTCCCAGCCCCTGCCACGCCGTTCCCGGCAGGAACTGCCGCAGGGCTTATTCAGGGAGCCGGAGCTATTAGCTGATTAAGAGATGCAATTAAGCCCTCAGCAAACCAACTTTCTGGGCTGCCAGCAGCGATGTATTTTCCAGGAGTGCTGAGGGTTTTTTTTTTTTTCACACAGCTCAGGTTTGCTGGGTTTTGTGGCTTCCAGGCTTTTTGTCTCCGTGGTTTTCCTGCCTCTGGAAGCGCAGGGGTGAGGGAAGCAGCTCACGTGGCAGCACCTCAGGTGCAGAGGGACAGGGGGTATCTCTTACTCCATCTGATGCTCTCCCCAGGAGGGGGGAGCAGCTTCTCAGCTTACCAGGATAGTGTTAAAGGGAAATGGAAATGTCTGGGTGTGGAGCTGCCCCTCCTGCTGCAAACCCCAGCACGTACAAACGTCATTCAGCGATTTACAGCAGGAATTTTGTCGTTCCCAGGCTATTTTGCCCTGATCTGTGATTCCAGTTGCTTTGCTGTATTTCTCCTTCTGGAATTTTTGAGAGGCACAGCCACAGTGGAGGGAAAAACTTACAGCAGGGAAATCCTAAATGCCATCAGACAGATTGGGAGATAACAGCACTTCAGAAAAGTTGAATATTTTTCTAATTTTCAAAAACACCCAGCAAAGTGTTCTGTGGTCCAGAGCAAGGTTTCCATGTGAAGAGAAAAGCAAACTGCCCTTGGATGTGACAGGCAGCTGCTCCTTTGGGTGGGTTCACTGCCCAGCTCATCTCTCCAGCCTGAAGCGTGAAGGTCTCTGCAATTCCTTTATAATCCTTCAATGCTAAAATTGTTTCCAGCACTTTCTGCCCTTTAAAGCAGGGAAAGGAAACCCAGGGAACATCAGGTTTTTTCAGAGAAGGATGCTGGTACAGGTAGCTGATGTCTTACAGTTCTCATGCCAGCTTTGCATCCATTTCTCCAAGCCCAAAATGTGGAGCCTTAGGTAGATTTGTGTCCTGCTGCTGATTTCTGTGTTTCTGTCACCAAGACAGAAAATGGGTTTTCAATACCAGCCACTCTCAGACTGGCCTGAATTCCCTCTGTGATGCTGTGTCCTCTAGAAAGATGGATTAATTACTGGCTTGAAGCTGGGAATTATTTTTCCATCCAGGTAAATGTGCAAGATTTTGGTTTGACTGCAGCAAAGGGGTTTAAATATAAAAGCCCTTCACAAACAGCTTGTTTCCAGTTCTTTCTATCAGTGTGAAACACATTTTGGCATTTCTCATTTGTTTTTATTCCTGCTGTCTGCTTTTCTCCAGAAGTGACTTAAACTTGGGAGCAAAGCAAAAAACCAACCCTGGAGTTACTCATTTAGAAAGTGTCATGCAGCGAGTGAACAAAGGCCAGTTTAAATTGGGAGTCCTCGAGGGAGCTGAGCACAGCCTTGCTCACACACTCCAAATTCTCACCTGGACATCCAAAGATTGTCAGGCCCCGTGAGGAGGAGAGGGTGGAGGAAGGCAGATGGAAGCTGGGCTTGCAAATCAGCATTCAGTGCATTCTGTGCAGGTTGTGGAAAATACGAAATGTCTTCTGCAATATGTGCTGGATGCATGGAAAGTTTGTCCTGGCACTGTTAATTGGAGATAATTAGGCACGTGGCTGTGGGGAGGAGCCCCCTGTGGGGTTTTGTCCCGTGGGGAGAGTGCCCAGAGTGGCCGTGCAGTGTCAGCACTGCACAGGGAAGGGCAGAGGGCTGCAGCTGGGCTCCTCCCCAGCCTGGGTGGAGGGGGATCATGGCTCTGCCTGCACAGGGATGCAGAGGGGGAATTGGCAGCCAGTGCTGGCTGGCACCACCCCACTGCTGGTCATGGGGTTTTGGGAGTTGCTCTCAGCTCAATCTCTACCCCAGGGATGCACCTGTAAAAGGAGAGAGTGGAAAACTGCTGTGGATCAGCTGATTTGTGGCTGAAATCTACCCACATGTGCTGTCCCTCATGCAGCTGAACTCCCTCAGTACTCCAGAGCTTTTCCTCCTGGTGTTCCCACTGCCTCCTCAATCCCACAGGAACTGCCCTCTCCCACTCAGCAGCTCTGTGGCTGTGTCCCACCTCTCTTTTCGGCATCACATAAATGTCTCTTCCTATTCCTCTGCAGGTGAATCTGGTCCTGAATGAAGGGAAATCCCTGGGCCTCATGATCCGAGGAGGGGCAGAATATTCCCTGGGCATCTACATCACAGGTGTGGACAAAGGCTCCGAGGCAGAGAGCACTGGCTTGAAGGTGAGAGGGATCCCAGAGGGGGTGGGAGGTGACACAGGAACGTGTCCAGGTGGGTTTGGGATGTCCCCAGAGAGGGAGACTCCAAACCATCCCTGGGCAGCTGTTCCAGAGCTCTGCCACCCTCCTTGGAAAGAATTTCTTCCTCACGTTAAGTGGAATTTCTTGAGGTTTAATCTGTGGCCATTGCTCCTTGTCCTGTCACTGAAAAGCCTCTGGCACCATCCTCTGGCACCCCCTGGAGACATTAAATGGATCAATGGGATCCCCTCTCAGTCCTCTCTGCTCCAGACTAACCAGGCCCAGCTCCTGCAGTCTCCTCATCAGAAAGTCCCTCTCAGCTCCCTGAGCTGGCAGGGAAGAGTTTTCCATGCAGGATCCTGGTCCTGTGCCCTCCTCCTGCACCTCCCATCCAAAGCCACTGGCTTTGGAGCCAGTGCTATGCACGAGGTGCTCTCAGCCTGCCTGCAGGGCAGGTTTTAGAGGCCTGGGGTGTGCTGGCTCCTCCTGCAGCAGTGGCATTCACAGGAGCCTGTGTTAGCAACAGAACCAGTGGGATCAGCCTTGGGATCACCCTTGGGATCAGCCTTGGGATCAGGCTCGGGGTAGTGATGCCTTAAGAACCTGTCAGTGAAACAACACACGCTTTTGGGATAATATTAGGATTGGAGGTCATGTAAAAGCTGGGCTTTATTGGAGGCCTCCAGGGGCAAATGTGGAAAATGCCCACGAAATGTCCACAAGAGCCCCCCTCCATGTTGGTGAATATTGTTTTTTAAGTTTAGCAAATTAACATAATTGGCAAAAAGCACCAATTAGGAGCACAAGTGGTGATGCAATTTCCCCCCAGTTCAAGCCCCTTCTGAATCCTCCCCCCTCAGATGGAACTGAGCTTTGTTGGTGAAAATGTGTCTCAAAGAGTTGGTTTTGGCCTTGGTTCCCAGGGAGACACAAGATAGGATAGGTGCTTTGGAATGTGTTTTGTCTTTCTGCCTATGGATAAAGTATGGAAAAGCACTGGGAAAACAGGCTGGGAATGCAGTAACAGGCTCAAGAGGCCACACAGGTGTGTAAGGAACACAGAGAACACCTAGAAGAAAAAAGACAGAAATCATTCAGCACCAACAGAGCAGGGCTGATCCATCAGCAGGCTGGCTCAGTGACCTTGGCTGCATCTCTGGGGTGGGCTGGGCCCTTCTGAGGCTGCACTGGTCAGGGTTGGCTGCAGAGCTCCTGGGAGGGAGATCCTACACCTCACTCAGCCCACCCCCTGCACAAACATCACCCCCGAGCTCCTCCAGCCTTCCCTGGAGATCCCAGGATTTCCCTTCCCTGAACATCCTGGGATCACAGCTGAGCCTGGGGTTAAACTTGTGTATGTTCACCAGTGAAATCAGTTGGAAAGGGAGCCACTGGAGGCATCCCAGTGCCACTCATGAATGGGGCACGTTTGACACCCAGACTCCTCAGGCTGGGTCATTTTACTTCAGTCACTGTTTCTTTGCTGGTGTGTTTTTCCCTCCAAATGACCCAATTCCCTGCAATGACATCCAGTCACTGCTTCCTGCAGTGCAATCTCAAGGGCTCTGAGGGTCAATTCTTTTGTATTCCTTATGTCAGTTGAGATCTGATGGATGTTAAACTCTGAAATGTTCCCCAGACCCCTGGACTGGTGCTGAGCTGCTGAGGATGAGGAGTGATCTGCTCTGATCCTCTCTCAGTTTGAGCAGTGAGGCAATTCTTGGACTCAGTGACCCTAAAGGTCTTTTCCACCCTAAAGGATTCTGAGATTCTGTGATTTCCCCATCAATCAACCTTGGGCTGTTTAGGGCTGATCCCAGTTTTGCTCCACTGGCCCCATAAAGACATTTAAATCTGTCAAGGCTGGCAGCACGACCGGGCACAGTCTGCTGGAGAGAGCTGGGGCAGACACAATTCTGTCCCTCAAATTGTTGTGGCACAGAGGTCACCAGAGTTCCCCTTGCAGCCAAGGAGACTTTGAGGGGTAGTGCAGCCACTGCTGAGCTGTCTGAGCACTGCAGGCTCCTCTTTCCCTTTTTGTCACAGAATGGAAATGCTGCACTCGGAGGTTTGGGTCCAAGTTTTTATCTCTCTCAGGTCCTAAGCAGGGAAATGGGCCCTGGTCCCTTTTCCAGAGGATGTTGGTACAGGTAGCTGCTGTCACTGGGGCATGGGACAGGCAGCTGTAGGAGCATCCCAGAGATGGCAGAGTGCTTTTCAGGCTGCAGAAATGCTGCTGGCAGCTCCCTGCAGATCTGTGCTCTCTCCCAGAGTGCAGGATGCTCCTGTGGGCTGGCACCTCTGCCCACAGCCCTGGCCAGGTCCCCAGCTGTGGCCCAGGGATGTTGGTGGCTTCATCAGCGAGAGGGGCAGTGCTCTGGCACACCAGGATTTCAAGGCAGGGACAAGAAGGGGCACAGGACAGTCTGTTTAAGAGGACAGGACAGTCTGTTTCTGCTCAGTAGAGCTGGAAAGGGAGGGACTGGCTGGAGCTGCCCTGGGCACTGTGTGGGTGACCTTGCTGACACCAGCGTGTCTGTCCCCTGTGCCAGGGTCAGGATCCATCTCCTAAACACCAGAAGCCTGACAGATTAAGTACAGGATAAGAAAGGAGAAGCTGCATTGTGTGCCTTGGTGTTTTGTCTGTTTGGTTCTGTGCTGCTCCAAATCCCCAGGTTTGCTGCACAGGGAAAATCGCTGCTTTTCCTTCTTTTCCATCCCCCTGGCAGTGAGCTGAGCACAGGAGATGTCCCAGGGACAGTCCCAACAGCAGAGCACCTGTCTGAGTCCCTCCATCCTCATCCCATGCCTGCTCAGAATGCCAGGAAATAGCCACACCCAGCACCCACAGCAGTGCCACTTCCCTGTCCCTGTTCCCCCAGGAACACCTGAGCCTCTGCTTGTTGATTCTGGAGATCTCCCTGCTCTCCAGTCAGTGATTTGTGTGTCCAGCAGGCTCGTGCTGTGCTGAATGTCAGGCTCACTGTGATTTCACATCCTCTCAGGCGCTTCCCACCCTGATTTGTGTGTGCTATGGGCTGTAAATTGAGCACTGCCTGGAGGTCTGGAGGGAAAGAAAGGCCTTTAATGTCCTGCTGTTAGACAGGGCTGGGTGTAGATTGCTGCTCCAGGTGCTGGTGGAAGGGATGTGATGCCACAAGGAAGCAAGAACCGGGGGATAAATGTGATTTCCAGGTAATTAGTTGCTCTCTAAAATGGAAAAATCGTGGGTTTGTTCATTGTGGGCTTGACACAGCCTTGCTGGGTTGATGGGAAGGTTCCTGCAGAATTCCCAGGAGTGGATCCTTCTGTGAGATTTGCTGCTTTCTCTGAGTCTGTTACTAGAATTGAGCTGGTTCTGAGGTGATGTTTAGATGAGATCCGAGGCAGAAATCCTTCCCTGGGAGGGTGGGGAGGCCCTGGCACAGGGTGCCCAGAGCAGCTGTGGCTGCCCCTGGATCCCTGGCAGTGTCCAAGGCCAGGCTGGACAGGGCTTGGAGCACCCTGGGACAGTGGGAGGTGTCCCTGCTCCATGGTGGAGCTGAATGAGCTTTAAGGTCCCTTCCAACCCAAACCAACCTGTGGTTTTGCCAGACATTTCATTTTTACTTCCTTATATCTATGGCACCAAATCAGAATTTTGGACTGTTTAAATAATAACTAGAATAAATAATGACTATTTTACACTTTGCTTAAACTTTGATCAAAGGGCAAACAAAAGGTATTGAAAGCCAGACAAAACCAAGGAAGTTTCTCTGAGGCTCAAAAACTTTTCCCAGCTCCAGGAATAGGGACCAGGGTCCTGAGATGAGGGTCCCAGAGGAGCTCCAGCCCTGCTGTGCTGGTTCAGGTTCTGCTCCCTCAGCAGGCAGAACTCCAGCAGGAAACAGGCTGGATCTCTGCAGTCAGTCAATAACTAAATATTCATAGTCTTGGCCTTGGCCTTCTTGATGTTTATTCATTCATGAAACTTCTGACAATGTGTTCTTTGGGCATATTTTAAAATCTGCTGCCTCTGAGGAAGTTCTGAGAGTGAAGGAGTGGGGGTTAGCAGAGGGCTGCAGAGGAGGGAGGTGAGTCAGCCTTGTTTGCTTTCAGCTTCTGTCCTTCCTGCCTCCTTCATGATGTTCCCAGTGGTGCTGGGCACGAGCTGAGCTCCTGATGCTGTTCCTGGCTCTGCTGGCCCTAATTTCTTCCTTGTTCATTTTTCCTGGTGCTGTTTTTTGTCAGGATTGGGTTTTTTTTTCCCCTTCTTAAGCCATTTTTGTTTTCTCTCCTTGACCTTTAAATCAGAAATAGCAGATTCCAGGGAGCTTGCTTTGAGCAAACAACTCAATATTGAGTTCCCAGAATGAGGGCTGGGGTGAAAAGGGCCTCCACAATCCATATTTATCCAGATATGAGAGGAGAGGGAAAGGGAGACTGTAAATAGGAAGAGGTGAATGATTTTACATCAGCAGTGGCTGCATAGAACAAAGAGTAATTTGAGCAGGAGAAGATCTCCAAGATCATCATGTCCAACCATTCCCTCAACTCTGCCAAAGCCACCACTCACCCATGTCCCCAAGTGCCACATCCACATGGATTTTAAACCCCCCCAGATGTGGGGACACCACCACTGCCCTGGGCAGCCTGTGCTGGACAAGGTTTTTCCTTATTTTTCCTAATTTCCAGTCTAAACCTTCCCTGGCCCAGCCTGAGGCCGTTCCCTCTCCTCCTGTCCCTGTTCCCTGGCAGCAGAGCCCGACCCCCCCGGCTGTCCCCTCCTGTCAGGGACTTGTGCAGAGCCACAAGGTCCCCCCTGAGCCTCCTTTGCTCCAGGCTGAGCCCCTTCCCAGCTCCCTCAGCCTCTCCTGGGGCTCCAGCCCCTTCCCAGCTCCATTCCCTGCCCTGGACACTTGGTGTCATCTGCAAACTCCCTGGGGGTGCCCTNTTTACATCAGCAGTGGCTGCATAGAACAAAGAGTAATTTGAGCAGGAGAAGATCTCCAAGATCATCATGTCCAACCATTCCCTCAACTCTGCCAAAGCCACCACTCACCCATGTCCCCAAGTGCCACATCCACATGGATTTTAAACCCCCCCAGATGTGGGGACACCACCACTGCCCTGGGCAGCCTGTGCTGGACAAGGTTTTTCCTTATTTTTCCTAATTTCCAGTCTAAACCTTCCCTGGCCCAGCCTGAGGCCGTTCCCTCTCCTCCTGTCCCTGTTCCCTGGCAGCAGAGCCCGACCCCCCCGGCTGTCCCCTCCTGTCAGGGACTTGCGCAGAGCCACAAGGTCCCCCCTGAGCCTCCTTTGCTCCAGGCTGAGCCCCTTCCCAGCTCCCTCAGCCTCTCCTGGGGCTCCAGCCCCTTCCCAGCTCCCTCAGCCTCTCCTGGGGCTCCAGCCCCTTCCCAGCTCCATTCCCTGCCCTGGACACTTGGTGTCATCTGCAAACTCCCTGGGGGTGCCCTCGAGCCCCTCATCCCAGAGCCACTCCTTGAAAGCTGCTTTGAGTCTGAGGTCTGGACACAGGAAAAGAGAAGATGAGGTAAAAGCCTTGTGGCTCCCTCAGAGTTTGGGAAAGAGTTGCAAAGTGAGAAAGTCACTGAGGATGTTCAGGGTACCCAAGATGTAAAGTTTCTCCTGGTGCATGTAAAATTTCACCTGGATGGGGACAGAAAGCTCCTCTCCTGGGAGGCCTCCAGAAACTTCCTCCCCTCAGTGCCACAGCCCCCAGAGAGCCCTTCCCTCCCTGGGCTCTCATCTCCACTCTGTGCCTCCTCCTTGGGCTGCACAGTGTGTGGGTAAAGGAGCCATTTGCTGCACCCCTCGTTCCCTGTCTCGCTCCCAGATCTCTCCTGGATCTGGGACAGGCTGTGTTGGACATGGATCATCTGCCCTGACCTGTTTCCCTCCTGGAGAAGCTGAGCTCTTCCTTATTTTCCTGCAAGCCTTAATTTGGTCACTTCCAAATTGTTCCGTACCTTTTGCTGCCCGTATTTTTAATTTCTCAGAGGCTTTTGGTAATTATTTGTGCTGGAGAGAGGCTCCCTGTACTTCAGTGGTGTCTCCAGTGTCATTTAGCCTCTGTGCTGGCACTTCAGTGGCATCAAACAGGACTGGTGCCAGTGCCAGCCCATTTGGCATCCCCTTGGCCCTGTTATTCCCAGCTCGGTTTGGTGTCGTTTAACCTTAACTCACATTTAAAATATCTCTCCTAGTCCTCTGTCTGTGTGATTGAATTTCTCCCAGAGCCAATTTTGATTATTTTTACGAGACTTTAGGTGCTCAGAACCCTTGTCTGAAGCCCATTAAGTTTCTCCTGACTGCACCTCCCCTTCCCCACTGTCTCCAGAAGGAGAAGCAGCCAGGGCTGTCACTGAGGTGTTATTTCCAAGCTCTCTTCTCGTCATGCTCTGTCACCTTTTGTGTGCCACGTTCAGCCCCTGCATTTCAGGCTACATTTTTCCCTAGGAAATGAGAATAATCCACATTTTCAGAAGTGTTCAGGCGTTCAGCATGTCCTGGGTATCCACCCACCATGAGCTGAGCACAAGTGAAAAGTAGTTCCTGAAATATCCAGGGCAATAATTTTCCTGTGTTTTATTATAACTTTTCTGTTTTGTTTTAATGTCTTATTACTTATTTTATTCTGTGCTGTGAATACAGCAAATCATTTCTCAGGGTCAGCTTTTGTTTTAGTAGGTGGTTCTTTTGCATCTCTGCAGGTTTTTTGTTACTTCCCCACTCGTCCTTGACTTTGGGGAGGAAAAATATAATTTTTGTCTGTGTTAATTAGCAAAAAATGCAGGGCCCTTCTGGCTCCCTGATGTTACAAGGGCTTACCAGGCTCCTCCTGGTTCACTCTTAAAAAAAGAAATAAAGAAAGATTTTTAAACCTGTGTAATTGTCCCAAACCAAAAATATCATGAAAATTTAATCCCTGGTATGGAAAACCATTAAAGATTCATAATTACAATAAAACTGCCTAATCAAATTTGGATTTTTGTTGTTTTGGTGCTGCAGTGAACTCTGTGCTCCTTGTTTTAGCAGCAAAATCCACTGCAGGGGTCTGCCTGATGGATCAGAAGGAGCTGGGAGATGATGTTCCTTGCACTTGAGCAGGTGTTTCTCTTGGTACAATTTCCCTCCCCTGTTCCATTGGTGGTCAGCAATTTTCTGGCAGTGGATTTAAAGCTGACAGGGCTTAAAGGCAGCCTGAGATATTTGTGGTGCCCCATGGTTGGGAACGTGGTCATCTGTGCCATTTGCCTCCCCTGGGCTCCCTCCCTTCCCATTTCTGGGCTGTTTTAGGTCACTCCCAACACAAACCATTGGATTTTATGGTGAAAATGAGGCAAACCCACTCAGGGTCCCAGGATGGAGCTGAATGTGAGGCTGAGCTCTGCTGCATCTGGACTCAGTCATCTCCAAGGCCTTTTCCAACCCAGATGATTCCATGATGCTCTTGTTCCAGGGCCTTTTCCCCTCAGTACCACTCTGAACATCCTTCCAGCCTCTCTGAGCCTCCTCTGTCCTTTGAGCAGAGGGAAGGGCAAGCAGGAGCCCTTCTCTGGCTCCTCATTATTGCCAGCATCACTTTGTATAGCTCCATCCAGCCCCCCCACACGATCTCCTCTCTAAATTTATCAGGCCTAATCTCTTCCATCTGTCCTTTCACAGGCACCTTCATCTGCCACTGATCGTTTTTGTTTCACTTCCCTGGAACTTTTTTCTCCCTGTGTCTCCTTGCTGGGCAGGCAGGGAAGAAAATCCAGCTGTGTTTTGGTAGAGCTGAGCTGAAGCCTGTAGTTAAGCAAAGATAGGAAAAGGCAGTTTCAAAAATGTGATTTACCAGAAACAGGGTGAGTTGTGGTTTGGGAGTGGGGAGGAGCAGCTCTGGATGCCCTGGAAGCACAGAGGAAGAGGACCTGGGATGAAGGGTGAAACACCAGATGGGTGCTGTGTCTCAGACAAGGCCAGGCTGTCAGGGGAGCTCCACCAAAGGCCTTGCTCACAACATGAAATCTCTTAGGAGCAGCTGGGAAGGAAATAGGAGAGATGGAGTGCAGCTGTCCCAGATGCTGCAGTTTACAGGGTGTTGGAGGCTGTGGTGAGACCATCCCTGCTGCATGCAGAGATCTGAGGTTTGGGGCTTCCACAGATGGTTCCTGGCCTCTCACATCAGCAGGAGGGACTGGGGTGGAGGCCTTGATGTTCTTTGGGGTTGGTCTGGTTGATGGAGGAGACTGGGCAGGATGGTCTGAGCTGGGATCCTGAGCAGGCCCCTCCAGGCTTCACAGACTGGTCCTCAGTGGCTGCCAGCTCGAGGGCTTGGTCTCCATCCAGCAGCATTTTCCCTGCTCCCTGCAGTGGCTGCTCCCTAAAGTGGTGCTGGGTTAGACTGGGAGAGGAGGGCGTTATTCCCAACAGAACACCCCAAACGCTTGCCAGGCTCAGTCCATCCTGATTCCACAGGTGGGAGACCAGATCCTGGAGGTGAACGGCCGGAGCTTCCTGAGCATCCCGCACGACGAGGCCGTGAAGCTGCTCAAGTCCTCGCGCCACCTCATCATGACCGTGAAGGACATCGGGCGCCTGCCCCACGCCCGCACCACCGTGGACGAGACCAGCTGGATCACCAGCTCCCAGCTCGGAGAGACCCTGCTCAGCTCGGCAGGGTAGGTGCCCAGGCAGCTTCTGGGGGGCTCTGTCAGCTCAGAGCCCCCGCGAGGGTGGAGACTCCCAGCCCGTCCATGGAGCTCCTGTATCAGTGAAGCATCTCTGGCCTGTAGGGTGGAGCAGTCTGGACAACATTGTGCTGTCCCTTCCCCTTCTGCCAGGCCAGAAGTTTTTGGCTCTGCAGAGAGCAGAGAGGGTGCCAGGTGCTGTGCCAGGTGCTGTGCCAGGTGCTCAGTGCTAACTGCTCTTCTCCCTCCTCACAGGGCAGTGGGTGACCATGCTATGGATGTGGCAGCCAGGGTAAGACACCCCAGTCCTTCCTCGTGCAAAAATATCACTGCTGCTGTGTTTTATTTCCCGTGGGAGGGAGGGACCTGTGCTCCTGACGACAGCAGGGATGCTGGTTTGGGGAGGGTGGTTAAGGGGCCTTTCTCCTCCCCACCCTGTGTTCTGCAGACAGTGACACACTGGGTGTCCCCTCCCCTGTGCCACTTCTAAGCACATCTGGTGCCCTCCAGCCTGGCAATGAACACTTTAATGGGCAAGGGGCAATGATCACCCATGGGTGAGGACCATGGGGACACCTCCACCAAGCACAAGTGACCATGATTCCTTCCTCGTGGTGGCTGTCTCTGGGCTCTGAGCTGTGGGATCTGTCCCAGCCTGCAGCAGAGCTGAGCCAGCCCTCTCCAGCTCACCAGGCACAGGGACTCACCCTGTGCTGTGCCCACAGCTCTGTGCCAGCATCTTTTCCCCACACCTCTTTGCAAAGCACATTGCTTTTAAATGGAAATTAGGCAGGGAGGTTTCACAGGTGGCTCTCACTGATAACAACTTTGTACTCTTTGCTGACAAAACATGTTCCCCAGGCCCAGCTCCTCTCTGTCTCTGGGACATCAGGGTCTTGTCTGGCTCCATATCCCTATGCCAGCTCTGCCTGGGAGGAAACAGCAGGGACCTCCCCTCAGAAATCCCTCTCAAAGGAAGAAAGTCTTTCATCTGCAGCCAGGCTTGTCTCTCCCTGGGGTTCCTTTGGTTGCCAGTGGCTCTTCCTTCAGCAGGGTCTGCTTCAAGCTGGCAGTGGGAGCAAATGTGCCTTTTCCCCAGGATGGGGAGCTGGCCTATCTCCTGTGGCCCCAGTTCCCCCAGCTCTGCCAGGGAGGAACGCAGCCTGGGACTAAATCACTGCCTGGCTGGGGGACAGCAGCTGCACTTGCTGAAAACAGCTGGGAAGCTGTTTTGTTTTTCAGCTGGTTCTGTATGAACTCAAAGAATCAGAGAATCACAGAATATCCTGAGTTGGAAGGGACCCACAGGACCATCCAGCCCAGCCCCTGTCCCTGCCCAGATCCCCCAACAACCCCACCCCATCCATCCCTGGCAGCGCTGTCCAAGCTCTCCTGGAGCTCTGGCAGCCTCGGGGCCGTGCCCATTCCCTGGGGAGCCTGGGCAGTGCCAGCACCCTCTGGGGGAAGAACCTTTCCCTGAGCTCCAGCCTGAGCCTGCCCTGGCCCAGCTCCAGCCCTTCCCTGGGTGCTGTCCCTGTCCTAGAGAGCAAAGCTCAGCTCCTCTGGTCATGGCTCTGGAGTTACCCAAAAAAGCAGTGACACTGAAAGGCTGATGAATTCCTGGGGGTACCTTCCTCCAGTCATTCCCAAACTCTCCTTCCAGCGTGGTTCCCAGCTCCCCCACAGGCAGTGTCTGTCACACAGGCACGGTGGGCTGGCGGGCAGAGCCCAGGGCAGGGGCACTCCTTGGTCTACCCTCCATCCCACTGCCAGTCCCTGGGTCCCAGCCCCACTCCTGTCCCCTCCCCTGTCCCCTGCAGCCCGTGTTCTACCGGGGGCTGGCCGGCTCGCAGGTGACCCTGAGCACCATGGTGAACCAGACCCGAGTCATGCTGGAGGAGCAGGCCCGGCACCTGCTCAACGAACAGGAGAGGGCCACCATGGGCTACTACCTGGACGAGTACAAGGAGGGCAACGTCTCCGTGGACGCCCTCGTCATGGCGCTCTTCGAGCTGCTCAACACACAGGCCAAGGTGAGGCCCACAGCAGGGCAGGGGCGGCCTCTCGGGCCTGCTGGGCTGGGCAGTCACTGTCACGGCGTGGGCATTGTCACCGTGTGGCCCAGGGCCACCAAGGTGATCTCAGGGAAAGAGGGAGGGTGTGGAAGTCAAATCCACGTTATCATGGAATGATAAACATGGAATGATTCAGTAAAGAATCCCACACTGGTTGGGGTTGGAAGGGTCCTTAAAAATCATCTCATTCCACCCCCTGCCATGGCAGGGACACCTTCCACTGTCCCAGGGTGCTCCCAGCCCCATCCAGCCTGGCCTTGGACACTTCCAGGGATGCAGGGGCAGCCACAGCTGCTCTGGGCACCCTGTGCAGGGCCATGCTGGGGGATGCAGGCTGCTGTTCAGTGGCAGAGGAGCTTCTGGTAACGCTGAGGACCAAAACTCCTGCACTCCCTGCCAGCAAATCTCACTGCCACTGCTGACCATGGTGGGAGGGAGCTCTCCAGCTTCCCAGCAATGTGACGGTGCTCCAACCCGTCTCTGGCTGTGTGTGCCCGGCCAGTTCTCGCTACTGTCCGAGGTGCGGGGCGTGATCTCCCCACAAGACCTTGACCGCTTCGACAACCTGGTGCTGAAGAGGGAGATCGAGTCCATGAAGGCCCGGCAGCCCGCGGGGCCCGGCACCGACTCCTACTCCATGACGTCCTACAGCGACACCGTCTCGTCCTCCAGCAGCCACTTCACTGCCACCACCGTCAGCTCGGCCCGGGTAGGTCCCGCCCGCCCGATCCCGTCCTTTCGGCACCTCCTCCTGGCAGTCCCACAGCAAACTGCTTTCCCTGGGGGGCTGTAAAGGCATTTTCCCCTGCAGGGAGCCCTGTCCAGCTGGCTTCCCCCGTGGATTCCCCCAAAGCTTTGATTTTTCCGGGCAGGCTGGGTGATTTGTGGGTGGTGCTGGGTGTCTCTGTGCTCCTGACACCGAGGTGCTGCTGTCCCCTGCTTGAGGGCTGTGTGTGTACCTTCATCCCAGTGAGGGATGGAGCCTGCCTTGCTTCCAGAAATCCACTGGAGCTGCATCCATGCAGAAATCCCAGCAATGCCTGCTGCTGCTCACCAGCTCTCAAATCACCTCCCGAAAGATGCTGGCTCCTGCTCCCCATCCCAGTGGGAGTCACAGTGGCCAGGCAGCTGCATCCCATTCCCAGCCCACTCTCCAGCTCTCAGCAGCAGCAGCAGCACTCCCACGTCTCTGCCAGGCCCCTGTCGCACGCACCATCTAATTAAGTTACTGTAATCACCTCAGACTGTGCAGGCACACAGCCCCCAAATTAATTTCCTCGCCATAAAATGCCTTTCATCATAAATGCATTAGTAACCTTGGAAATTAAACCCTTCATGGAAAGGAGGAGGAACAATGGGCTCTGTGCTGGTTCCTCAGCCAGGAAAGCAGCCCATGGTGGTGGGATGGGGCTGTGGAGGGTCCACCCAGCACAGCCCATGGGGGAGAGGGGAGGGGGCTTTCCTGGGGCTCTGCCTGCCTATGAGAGACCTCAGAGAGTGTCAGAGCAGCAGAGCTGGGCTTGTGTCCTGTTAAATCCACAAGCACCCATAGGAAAACCACCTGCTCTGGTCAGGAGGGATTTCAGTGAGATCTGCATAAACAAAGTGAGTTTTGCTCTGCTCTCCAAGGAGCTGCTGGGAAAATTCTTCTGAGGGCTGGCACAGGTGTGCCAGGGCTGTGTGCTGAGCGTGACACCCTGCTCTCGTGCTGTGCCCGTGCCTGGGGCTGTGCCACGTGCTCCAGGTGTGCCTCCTGCTCCACAACACGTGCCAAACGTGGCTGCCTGGGCTGATGTGTGAGCAGTGGCCCAGCCCCACCTGGCACACAAGCCCAGAGCTCGGGGAGGGACACCAGGGTGCTGCTGTGGCACCTGCAGGGCCTGCTGGGCTGTGTGGCACCTCTTCCCATGGGTGAGAACACACCCCGCTCCAAGCTCTGCCTGGTGATGGGAATGCTGGCACTGGAGATGGTTGTGCCCTCTCTTGCTGGAACAGCTGCCAAGCAGAGCACCAGCTCACGGTGGATGGATGCTTGGATGGCAGGAGAGAGATGAGGGGCAGGGCCCCCAGATTGCTCCCTGTGCCCTCAGCCCCTGCTGCTGTTCCCCTCCCCAGTGCCCCTCCCAGGAGGGGCTCACTGCAGCCTCCCCACACAGCCCTGGTGCAGCTGGATGTGGACCCTGCGGGGCGGCTCTGGGGGACGAGGGCAGCGCCGCGCCGGGATTTGCTCAGCTCGCCCGATGGTTCCGCACCCTCCCTGACGTGACATTTCCGCTTTTGTGCTTGTTTTCCTCTGCTGTCCCCCTGGCACGTCCCCAGGAGCGGCTGCTGTGGCTCATAGACCTGATGGAGGTAGGGCTGCAGTGCCTGGGTCGGGGTGTGTGGGCAGGGGAGGGGAGGGCAGGGCCGGCCGGGAGCTGCTGCACGGCGCGGCCACCTCGTATCACGCAGCTCTGCTGCTCCTGCCGCGGGTCTGCACAGCGCAGCTCCTTCCCCCAGTCCCTGCTGCTGCACTGCACACGAGGCTCAGCTTGCCCCAGACCCAGCTGGTACCCGAGTGCCACGGACACCTCGGGGATGGGGCTTTGGAGGGGCCAGCAGAGTCGGACCTGCAGACCCCACACTGCCCTCCCTGCCCTGCCTGCTGCTCTGCTGTGTGGCTCTGTGGGCACCCTGGCTAAATACCAGTAGAAAATCATGGAATTACAGAGTGGTTTGGGTTGAGGGGGCCTTTAAAGTCCATCTGATTTAACCCACCTGCAGTGAGCAGGGACATCTTCAACTACACCAAGGTGCTCAGAGCCACATCCAGTCTGGCTTTGGACATTTCCAGGGGTGAAGCAGCCACAGCTTCTCTGGGCACATTGTGCCAGGGCCTCACATCCCCATGATAAAACACATCTTCCTTCTACCTAATCTAACCTGGCCTTCTTTTAGTTTAAAATTGTTCCCCTTTGTGTTACCACAACAAGCCCTGTTAAAAAATGTGTCTCCAACTTTCGTACAGCCCTCTTCAAGTGTGAAATGCCACAAGGAGGTCTCTGCAGAGCCTCCACTTCTCCAGGCTGAAGAGCCCCAGCTCTCAGCAGGCTGCTCACATCCCAGCACACATTCCTAGGATGGGGGAGAACGTTCCTCATGGGCCTTGGTATGCAGGAGTCCGTGCTGCAGTTCAGGGGGTCAATGCACTCGTGTTGGGTGGGAGAAATCCTCACCCAGGCTGTGGAGGGGCTGGGTATGGATGTGGGGAGAGCCCCAGGAATTTCCTGGCTGGGAGCAGGGTGTGTGAAGCTCATTCCCTGCTCCTCGGCCAGGAGTAAATCATAGGGTCAGTGACAGCAGAGAGCATGGGGTGGAGCTGAGAGCTGGGAGAGAGGACCTGCAGTCCCAAGAGCTACATCCCTGTGGGAATGACTCTTATCCAGCAGAGGCTGCTGCAGCATTCCCAAATGGAGTTTATCCCAGGCACCCAAACTGTGGGACACAGATCTCTTTGGCTTCCTGACCAAATGCAGTGACTCCAGGCCAGGCCACCTGTCCCATGTGTTGGTGGGTGAATTTCCACCAAAAATAATCAGGGTGAGGTTGGGCAGCCCTGCCATGGGATAAGTGATTCCATTCAGGAATGCTTGAAGGATGCATGGGAATGAGACAATGCTGTGTTGGATGTGCCAGCCACGGAAGTTCAGCCACTGTCTGAGTGTCACCAGCACCTCCTGGAAATCCTGGGACTCAAGATGGGTCCTGCAGGGCAGAGCTCAGCTGCAGACTGCAGTAATCAGGTGCAGCATGTCTGACCAGAGCAGTGGGAATTCCTGATTCCTCTGGTATTCCCTTTGTCCCTGCCTCCTGCTCAGTGTTGGGATGAAGGAACTGATATCCCTGCAGGTTCTGTTTTCCCTCTCCACCACCTCCTAGCAAAGCTGCTGCCATCCAGAGGTGCCTTTTCCTCCCAGGGGTAGTTCCACAGGTGCTGGCTTGCTCCAGCTCCCTGGGATATCCCACGTGGAGGGTTCCCACGTGCTGGGAATGATCCTCTCAGAGGATGAGGATAAGGACAGAGTGCAGCCACTCCACGGGGGTCATTATGCACCCTTAGAGCCCCCAAAACCTGGACCAGAGGCTTGGGGTTGCTCCATCTCCGTGGCTGCATTCCAGAGTGGGAGATGGAAGGGAAGAGAGGAGGAAAGCCAGGCTTATTCCCGGGCTGGTGCAGTTATTCAAAACTGAAACCCTGCAGGACTCAGGCTGAGTAGCTCAGCGAAGCTCTCGTTAGCAGTAACTGGAAATTAAGGGACTGATTTGGAGCTGAGAGGTTAATTAAAGGTTGGGCTGTGTTCCCCCGGGAGGTGGCGGTTTCTCCACCCTTTAATCTGCAAATGAAAACTGTCTGAAAGATACTCTGCAGCTCCATCACTCCTGCTGGGGACTCTTTTTAGGAGGAGAAGGACAAACACTTCCCAGCTGCTCTTAGGAGGGGCTGGAAGGGCTTCAGCTGGCCCCAGTTTCTATGAGGAACTGGAAAATAGAGAAGAAGGAGGGAGCAGCCTCCTCAGCAGAGACTCAGTTTTCAGGGCAGTGGCTTCCATGAGTCTTTCAAGAGAAATCCAGGAAGGCACAGCATTGAAATAGCCAATTCCTGGAAGCAAATGTGCTTAAAAGCCATCGTGTCTCATGGCCCAGAGCAATCACTGTTTAATTGCTTTTGCCCCCGAAGAACCCAGCCTGGGGAAGGCAAATCTGCTCACACACTGCAGCAGCCAGAGGGGCCCTGAGGAGCAGGAGCAGCAGCAGTG
Source organism: Notiomystis cincta (assembly GCA_013398075.1). Classification (NCBI taxonomy): domain Eukaryota; kingdom Metazoa; phylum Chordata; class Aves; order Passeriformes; family Notiomystidae; genus Notiomystis; species Notiomystis cincta. Next base: position 31,800 of record VZRX01002109.1, read on the forward strand.
CCCCTGGCTGGGGGGACAGAGCTGGCAGTGCCATGGGGGGCACAGGGACAGCTGCTGTGCCCACCCAGCATCTGCAGAGAAGCCACAGCTCAGGACAGACTGGTCCTTGCTGAGGCCAGAGCTGGGACGTGGCCTGGATGGGCACAGGGTTGGGGGAAATGGCCTTGGCAAGTTTTAGGGGGCATCAGGCAGATGATTCCCATTTTAGTAGTGACTGTGACAGTCCCAGTCATATTCTCCAGAGAAGCTGTGGCTGCTCCATCTCTGGAATTGTTCCAGGCCAGGTTGGACGGGGCTTGGAGCACCCTGGGATAGTGGAAGGTGTCCTTGCCTGTGACAGGGTGTTGGAATTAGATGATCTTTAAAGTCCTTTCCAACCCAAATCCTCCTGATTCCCCTTTAAAAGCCACCTGCCCTTGTGTTGGAATACTTGAGGATGAAACCACCCTCTGCCAGGGGAAGGTTTCCCAAGCGAGGCCTGTACCTGTCACTCCCCAAACAAGCTGTTTCTTTGTGTTCTCATTCTCCAGGGTTCCTTCAGAAGCCACAGGGATAAAAGCACTTTGCATCACTGTTTTTGCTGCTCCTCTAATGGTCTTAATTGTCTCCCATGTCTATTTTGGGACGCGAGGATCTCACAGGCACAGCAGCAGCCTCCAGCAGCTGGGGGAGATGCAGCAGCATTTCAGCTAATCAGCTGTTTACCCTGCAATAAATAACAGGCACTTAGACACAAACTGTGCCCTGCCCCATCCAAACAGCCCTGCCAGCGTGACAGGAGCCGAGTTCAGCCTCTCTGAGCAGCAGCAGCCCCTCTCCAGAGCAGGATACTGAGGGAGGGGAGGCTGAGTCTGGGTTTGCCCTGGCAGGGGCAGCAGGGGAGCTGGGGATGTTCCCCCTGCAGAGGATTCCCTCAGCAGGGCCAGGCACAGCTCCCCAGGGCAGACCTGCCCCCCAGCTCCTCTGTGCCCCCCACTCTGCCACCCCTGATTTAGCCAGGTCTGCTCTGCTTGGCTGCATCCATGGCCTCTCCCTGGGCCCATCTCTACTGACAGATTGCCACAGGATTCTGGATCCCTTCTGGATTTCTGGAGCTGTGATATCCTCAAAACTGTGGTGTGACATTTCCTGGTGACATTTTTGACTCAAAGCAGTGGCAGCAGCTTCTCTTTGCATCTGAGACCCACTGCTCTGGGTTGCAGGAGAGGAGAGTTTTAAATTTCTATTCTCCTTCCTCTGGGAAAAAAATCCAGATACTGAACCTGCAGCCCTCAGGGCTGGTTCCTTCCCTCCTTCCAAATTCAGCAGGAGCAGCTGATTTGGGCCCAGAGGAGCTCACCCCAATGTATCAGGTCCAGAGCATGCTCTGAGCACATTCCTTAGCTTGGGAGAGCTTGTATCCCAACAAAGCTGGGGGCTCCAGGGAACCCCCAAGGAGGAAAAGCCTTTGGGTGAGGGTGGCCTCGCATGGGAAGGGGTTTGGAGATCCCCCTGCCTGTTCCCCATCACGCTGGCACAGTGCTGGGTGTTCCTGCTGCTGTGCCATGGTTTTCTCTTCCTTCTCTGCCCTCTCAGAACACGTCGGAACTGGAGGGAGCTGGGGACTGCCACCAGGGCAGCATCAACACCCTGCCAGACGTGTCCCTGGTAAGGCCCTGCAGGCAGGAGGCAAACTGGGGGTGCTGGGCTGTGCCTCAGCTTCAGCAGCTGTGCCACATCCACCCCAGGGGTGTCACTGAAGTTATCAGATGGGTTTGGCAGAAGGATTCTGGCTGGCTGGATAGGAGCAGCCTTGTGCAAGTCAAGGCAGAGGTTGGGTGGGTTGTTCTGCAGCTGTGCTCATTTGCCAGTCACGTTCCTATAGCCAGGAGGGCAGGAGGGTGTCTGTGTGACACGGGCAGGGCAGCCAGGTGTCTCTATAACAACCAGCCCCTCTAGCCATGGCCAGTGTGAAGAGAAGCAGATGCACCGACACTGAGCCTGGGCGTGGTGTCCTAAAAGCTGCGCTTGCTTTGGCAGGACGATCTCTCCTCCTTCCCAGAGGAACCACCCAACTTCAAGCCTCCTCCTCCTCCATCGACCCCCCAGACCCTGGACCCCTCCTCTGCCCAGCACCGGCTCCCCGGGCAGGACAAGCCCAAGCGCCCCTCCTCCGAGTCCTCCCACGCTGCCC
>VZRX01002109.1:41338-53680 GCA_013398075.1 Notiomystis cincta
GGGGTTGTGCAGTACGGGGGGCTGGGGGGGGGACATGGCCGCTGCAGCCGCTGGAATTGGGGTGACACGTGGGCTTTGGAGTGCCGGTGACAGGCGTGTGCCCTCAGAGGACCAGGGAGGCTTGTGAGGCTCTTCCTCGCTGTGATGGTCCCTCCCTTGTTCTGTTAGGAAATAATGCAAACTAAGAATGCAGCGTTTCCGCTTCTCTGCCCTCTTTCATGCCTATAAAAACGGGGCTCTGTGGCCTTTAAGAAAGGGTTTATACACCAGGAATTCCTCCCTCCTGGAGCGCAGACACCCCTTGCCAAGTTTCAGCCCGAGGCCGTTCTGGCCTCCTTCAAACCTCCCTAAAAGAGATGCAAAATATTCATCCCTCGCCTGGGACAGGGGTTAAGCCCCCCCTGCATCCCAGACGGGCACAGATGTGCAGGAGGGCTTTAACCCCTCCCAGACAAGTGATTTTTGGGGCACAGGGAGGGCGGGTTTTTCCAAATCACTCAGGGGATGTGGGGATGGAGGTGTGGGGATTAGAGCCCCCCCACCCCGCCTGCTCTGCCCAGGGCTGACAAGGCAGTGAAGGCAGAGTGACAGCAGCCCTGTCCCCCCCTTCCCTGTCACCGAGCGAGCCCTGGGGCGGAGGATGCTCCTGTCTCCTCCGCTGTCACCACTGATAAACCCGGGAGCCACGATGGCTTCGTGCTGGCCTTGATTGCTGCTGCTCCCTGCCCCGCACGTGTCATGAGCTGGGCGGGCTCAGCCTCGCACCTCCGTCTCTCCCACGGGGCAGGGAGCAGGATAGGGATGGGATCAGGAAAGGATCAGGGTCTGGAGCTGAGGGCAGGGGCAGGCAGAGACCTGGCAGCACTCAGCACTGCTGGGAGCATCCCTCCCTCGGCTGAGCTCCTCCACTCTGAGCCACAACCTGGGACAGTCCTGGCTGAGATTTGTAGGGCAGGAGAGGGGCTGGGGCAGAGCAGAGTTCAAGGTTTTTTAGCTGAGGCCTTTGAATTTCTTTTTAGCTCTTTTTCCAGTTGTCCTGTTGCAAAAATCCTGGCGTTCAAAGAGGAAAATTAAAATCCATGGATGTATTTATGCACACTCATTTGGGATTGTTTGTGTTTGATTTGTGGCTGCTGAGCACAGAGCCACATCATTTTTCAAGCTTTTCTGTGCTTCCATAACATTGAGAAAATCACTTAGAAGGGGGAAAAATCCGAGATTTTTCTCTCTTGCCACCGTGACCATCAGTGGAGGGACTTTCTGGGAAAGCAATAACTGTGGCTGGGTTTGGAAGTGGATCCTGCAGACTGTGGCTGCTGTGGGCAGTGCACGTGGGGACCACTGCTCAGAGATGGGGTGATGTGTGAGTTAGGCATGGCCTCCTTGGAGAGATGCAAAATCCCCCATCCCTTGCCCAGGACTGGGTTAAAGAACCACCAGAAATGGGTAGGGAATATTTTAACCCCCTTTATCCCAAGAGAACAGGACCTCCAGGCTCCTTTCACCCAGCACTCTCCCTCTGGGAACCCTGGGGGTGGTGTTTGGGGCTCCTTGTCACTCTGGGATCCTGCAGGGCTCCAGGTGGGATGTGAGGCACTTTGGTGGGGATCTCTGGGATATGGGTAAGGACTTGGGGCTGGAAACATCCCAGCTCAGGGAGCAGTTAAAGCCCAAATCCCTCTTTGGTTTCATTAGCTCAGAGCTCAAAGCATCCCATGGGCAGCCCTGTCCTTCCCAGTGGCAGGAGAAGCTGTGGAGCGTCTCCAGGTGTGGAGAATGGAGTTATCCACTTGGTGTGTGGGAAAAAACCTCATGCAAACCCCTCAGGAGGTTTGCAAGACCCTAAGGAGTGCTTTGGGGTTTGCTCCTGCCCAGAATGCCCCGAGGATGCAGGCAGGGCTGGGAGCAAGGCTGGTGCCCCTCGATGCCCAGTGGTGCTGGAAAATAACCTCAAACCTCACAAACACCCAAAGAATTTGCAGATGTGAGGCTTGGGAGTGGCTTAGAGGACTTTTCCTGGAGCATGTGGGTGCCATGGATAGGTTTACTCCTCCTCACCACCATCCCTGAGCCAGCAGCACCCCAAAATCACCACAGCAGCCTCTGGCTGAAAGCAGCCACCCCAGGGACTGTGCTGTGGTTTTATTAGCTCATCAAGCTGTCCTCTGTGTGCCACTAATTACACAGTAACGAGCTGGCTTAATTGTCTGCCTGCAAATGTGCCAAGACAGGCCACAGAGCCTGGGTATGGCCACAGCATCCCTGGGATTGTGAGCAGGGATTCCCCTTTGGGAATCTGGGGAAATTTCCACAGATGGGGTCTGTCTGAATTTTGGGGTTTTAAGGCTTCATTTTGGGGCTTTAAGGCTTCATTTTGAGTCTCCTGGAAGATCCTCATGCTGATGTCTTTTGGCCTAGCTGCTGATTGTCCCAGGGATGTCCCTCCCCTGCCTTTCTACAGCATTTTGCTCTGGATTGGATTAAAAAATAAAGGTTTTGGTGGTCAGTGTTGCCGGAGGAGGCCCCATTGTGCAGGGCCGGAAGGGGTTAAAACATTTGTGGCCACCTGCAAACTTGCAGGAAACATCATTTCCTCCTTCTGCAAAAGCTCAGCTGCTCCCCAGGCACAGGAAGGTTTTGGGGTGCTCAGAAGGACTCCCCATGGGGTCACAGTAATGGGGATGTCCTGGGGATGCTGGTCCAGGTGAGTGTCCCCTGGATGGGGCTGGCAGTGCCAGGTTTGCCCCCCCAGGCCAAAATTTGGGCTTCTGGGGTTCAGATCTTGCAGAGGGGATGTTGGTGGGAAAACCCCGTGGCCTTTCTTGCCACACCCCATGGTTGGGGTTTTGGCATTCAGCATTTCTGAAACCCGGAGAGGGGGTGGGGTGGGGACTCCTGCTTTGGGATCATCGGTGGAACGAGTGTGCCAGGTCTCTGCTGTGGTCCCTCTCACTGTCAGCCTCCACATCCAGAGGGGTCTTTGGGGTGCTCCTGCCTCCCCCCCGCACTGCAGGTGGTCCCCAGGGTGTGGTTGCCCAGCTGGGATGGCACCCACAGGGTGCCAGCATGGGCTGGGTATTCCCTGGGGGGGCACAAACCTTTGGGGTGGCCCTGAGGGGCTCCTTCCCCACGAGGACCATCAGGGCTGGGAGAGATGTGGCAGCTCCAGCTTCGTGGTGGGATGCAGAGTGGGGGGGGGGTGTCTGATCCGAGGGTGTCCCCCCCATCACCGGGGGCTGCTCTTGTCCCCGGGATTTGGAGGACGGGGGAAGCCCCGTAAGCAGGAGGCAGACACCTCAAACAGAGCCCACCATGTCCCGCTGAGCATCCCTCCCTCTCCCCCGACCCCCCCAGGACGCGGCGGCGATGCTGTGACCTACATTCGCGACAAGGAGGTCCCCAGCCCGCCGCCAGCGCCGCCGGGCCATGAAGCGACACAAGTGACGGGGCGGGCGCGCCCGCGGCCATGGCCAGCCCGGCACCATGGCTGCGCTGGACACAAACAGAGCTGACGCGCTGGCAGGGCGAGGAGGAGGAGGAGGAGGAGGAGGAGGAGGAGGAAGACGACGACTTTGAAAGGCGGATGGACGAGGATGGGGTCATCGGCTTGGGGGAGGGTGCCAGGAGCCCACCGTGGGGTGAGTCGTGCCCTCCCGCCTGCCCAAAATGGTCGCAGGTGTCCCGGGAGCTGCTGGAGCCGAGGGGGCTGCGCGGGGCCGCGGACACGGGCTGAGTCCGGCTGGTGGCAGCCCCGCGGGGCCGCTGTTTTGCAGGTGACAGTGAGGACCTGGAGGAGCGGTCCCCGGCAGAGGAGAGGCGCTGGCACCCGCGGCAGGACCTGCCCGAGGAGGACGAGGAGCGGGGCAGCTCCGGGGGGGACGAGGGGCCCTGGGGGGCAGAGAGCGACGGGGAGCCCTACCCGGAGCTGTCCTCTGAGGGCCGCTGGGGCTCGGGCTCCAGCGGCAGCCCCGAGGCGTTGAGGGACGGCCGGGCTCTCTGCCAGCCCCGGGACAGCAGCACGGACGGGGCGGACACCTCAGGGCTGTCGGACACCAGCCCTGGCCCTGCCACCCCATCCCGCCAGCACCGGGGCTGGGGCACGGCCGGGGACACCACCGGGGGGCACAGGCAGGAGTGGACCCCGAGACGGAGCCTCCCTCTGCATCTCTCCAGCGATGAGCCCGGCCCCGAGCCCCAGACAGCCGGCACGGGGCTGCCAACCCCCGGCACCGCTGGCTTGGCACCCGCCGGGGAGCCCCAGGGCTGCGGGAACCCCCCGGCACCCCAAGGGCACAGCAGATGCCGAGTGCCCAAGAAAGCAGCGCCCGCGGCGCTGCCCCCCAAGCCCGCCCGGCAGTCACGATCCCTGAGCCCCCGGAGGCGAACGGGTGGCAAGGGGACAACGGATCCCTCGGGAACGGGCACCGAGGGCACCCAGTACGGCCGAGGGCGCCTCAACCATCCCCTGCCCGACCTCTCCAAGGTGGAGGCGCGGGTGAAGTTCGACCAGAGCTACCGCCCGCCCCGGGGCCGGGTGCTGCCCGCCCGCCCCCGCGGCCCCATCGGCTTCAAATCCCCGGCCGAAATCGTCCGGGAGGTGCTGCTGAGCAGCGGGGAGGGGGTCCCTCCGCAGCCCCCCAGCACGGCCGGGCTGCCGCAGGAGTTCAGGTCTCCCAGACAAGCCACGGCGCTGGTGCAGCAGCTCCAGGTAACGCCCAGCTCCCCCCAGTTCAGCCAGAGAGGGCGTGCTGGGAGGGTCTCCAGGGTAGGGGGTGCAGGGGAAAGGGGGTGTCACTGTCTCTGGGACACCGATGAGGGGTTGGTGCTGGTCACCCCTTCCCGATCCTGCGTGTAGCTGCCGAGGAGGGAAGGAGCAGGGATGTGGGCAGCGCTCAGGCTGGAGACAGGATGCTCATGTCCCCCCGGAATGCTGGTCAGCCCCCCAAAGCTTGTCACCCTCTGGGATGCCCTCCTGTCCCCTGGGAGGAGAGAGAGGTTCTCCCCAAGCAGAGAAACGGGGGCCGCATCGGCACAGATGGGTCGGGTGTTTTGGAGGAGGGATTTCTGCACCCCACCCATGAGACCCCCCGGCCTTGCTGTCCCCACACAGGGCTGCCTCCCCCCTTTAGCACCCACCCCTCGAGCATCCCCCGTGCCGGGTGCTGCCACCCACTGGTGTCCCCTCCCCGCAGGACGACTACCACAAGCTGCTGACCAAGTACGCCGAGGCTGAGAACACCATCGACCAGCTGCGCCTGGGCGCCAGGGTGGGTGGGGGGACGAGTGCCTTGGGAGGGTCCCCACTCTGCTCCCCCCTCCCTGAGGTTATTTGTTGTGTCTTTCCCCGGCCCCCCTCCTCTTCCTCCTCCCGGGAGCTGCGGTTGAGCAGTCCCAGCCCAGGCAGGGGGGTTGAGGGGACCGCAGAGCCCACACCAGGCTGGGGACCACTGTGTCCCTCTCGGTGCCAGGGCGGTGGCTGAGCCCGACTGTCCCCGGAATGGCGGGGCGAGTCCCTGAGATGGCAGGGCCGCGGGCGGAAACGCGTCCCCGTGTCACCGCTGCCTCCTCCCGCCCCGTTCCACTGCGTGGGTGGGGAAACTGAGGCAGGGCTGTGCCAACCGGCCCCCGCACGTGTGTCCCCACCTTCACCCCACCCACCCGCTGTGCCCGTAGGGTGCTTCAGGGTGCCCCGGGGGCACAGTGGGTGGGTCGGGCTGCAGGCTGGGTGCCCAAACCCGCTCTCCCTGCCCAGGTGAGCCTGTTCTCCGACCCGCCACAGCCCAGCCGCAGCCTCGCCGTGGGCACGGTGGCCACCGGCTGCCGAGTGATGACCCTCAGCATCCCGCAGGCACGGACAGCGGCTCTCGGCATGGCCACAGCCCCGAGCTCGCCAGCTACAGGTGCGTTAATCTGTGTCCTGTCCAGCTCACGGCCCCCTGCCCCGGTTCTGGGTGGACGCTCACCCACAGCCCCTTCCCCACGCTGGGGTCGCCGGTGCTGCGGTGTCACTTGTCCTCGTGTTTTCTNGGGGAGGGGCTCTGGGGGGTGCGGAGGAGGCGCTACAGCAGGGCCGGGCCCGGCCCGTGCAACCCCGGCCAGGTGGAATCCTTCGAAAGCTGGATGCGTGCAGGGACCCCCACACCCTCGGAACAGCTCCAGGTGCGTCAGTGCCTTCCCCGAGCCCCCGCCCGGGGGGCGGCAGGACCGGGGAGGTGGCGGTGCCCGGGGTCGAGTGGGCAGCCTCAGACCCCGCACCCTTGTGCCGCAGAGGATGAGGATGCTGAAGAAGGCGCAGGATGCGCTGGAGCGCGAATACCTGCGGGGCCGGCAGCAGCTCCCGGGGGCTGCGGGGGGGGTTGATCCTGACCGGTACGTGCTCGATCCCCCTGCCAGCCTCTCCCAGCCCCAGGGGTNGCTGCGGTTGAGCAGTCCCAGCCCAGGCAGGGGGGTTGAGGGGACCGCAGAGCCCACACCAGGCTGGGGACCACTGTGTCCCTCTCGGTGCCAGGGCGGTGGCTGAGCCCGACTGTCCCCGGAATGGCGGGGCGAGTCCCTGAGATGGCAGGGCCGCGGGCGGAAACGCGTCCCCGTGTCACCGCTGCCTCCTCCCGCCCCGTTCCACTGCGTGGGTGGGGAAACTGAGGCAGGGCTGTGCCAACCGGCCCCCGCACGTGTGTCCCCACCTTCACCCCACCCACCCGCTGTGCCCGTAGGGTGCTTCAGGGTGCCCCGGGGGCACAGTGGGTGGGTCGGGCTGCAGGCTGGGTGCCCAAACCCGCTCTCCCTGCCCAGGTGAGCCTGTTCTCCGACCCGCCACAGCCCAGCCGCAGCCTCGCCGTGGGCACGGTGGCCACCGGCTGCCGAGTGATGACCCTCAGCATCCCGCAGGCACGGACAGCGGCTCTCGGCATGGCCACAGCCCCGAGCTCGCCAGCTACAGGTGCGTTAATCTGTGTCCTGTCCAGCTCACGGCCCCCTGCCCCGGTTCTGGGTGGACGCTCACCCACAGCCCCTTCCCCACGCTGGGGTCGCCGGTGCTGCGGTGTCACTTGTCCTCGTGTTTTCTCGCAGCCGCAGCCGCGGGACCGTCAGAGCGGGAGGGTTTGCCCCAACCTCGGTCCCCTCCTCCGCCCGGGGGCGGCTGTCCCACCTGCCCCGGGCCGTGCTGCTGCCCCGGCCCCCGGCTCACACGGGCCCTGGCGGGGCAGAGCCGCAGGCTGCAGGCACAGGTAGGGACCGGGAGGCTGCTGCGGGCTGGGGCGTGCAGGAAAGGGGAGCTGTAGAGGGGAGTGCGGGCGGGCTGTGAAGAGGGGGCTTCGGGGGGGCTGCATGGAGGAGGGATTTGGGGAGAGTGCTGGTGGGAGTTGCGAGGGTGGGGGCAGAGAGGAGGGGATTTGTGCGGAGTTCTGGGGGGTACTGTAGGGTTAGGCTGGGAGGCACTGCGGAGGGTGCTGGGCGGACTGCGGAGGGGCTCTGGGTTGGAGGGCTTGGGGAGATGCTGCAGGAGGGGGNTGCGGGGGGGGTTGATCCTGACCGGTACGTGCTCGATCCCCCTGCCAGCCTCTCCCAGCCCCAGGGGTCGCTGTGCCCCCCGCACTGATGGCTGGTGTCTTTCAGGGCTGTGGAAGAGCAGATTTACCGCCTGGGGCTGCGCCTGGAGGGGCTGAAGGAGCGGCTGGAGCCGGGGGGCAGGAGGCAGCCTCTCCCGCAGCCTCTCCCGCAGCCTCTCCCGCAGCCCCCCCCGCAGCCCCGCTGCTCTCCAGCCCCATCCCCACCACCGGCCGTCCATTCCCCGCGCCCCGAGGTGAGCTGGGGGTGCAAAGGTTCCCCACCCCACTGCAGCTGTGGGGAGTTGTCTCTCTCACCCCCTTTTGCTGTGCCCAGCAGAGCCCTGTGCCCGTGGAGGGTCCCCGGAGGACAGCGGGGGACAGTGAGGGAGTGGCAGGGGGGCTGCCCTGGCCCCTCTGGCACAAGCAGCACCAAGTGGAGGAGGATTTTGAGGATCTGTTGGAGCAGTGAGTGCCCCGGCAGTGGGGCAGGGGGGACACGGGCACGGAGCACATTCCCAAATCCACCTGCTCCCGCCTGCGGGTCCCCCCAGGTACAAGCACTTCAAGTCCTTGCCAGAGTCGCTGAGCCTGGAGCAGCTGAGCCTGGTGGAGAGCGGGTCCCAGGAGGAGGTGGATGCACCCACAGCAGGGGACTGTGGCCCCAGCAAGGTCCCCTGCAGGACACGGTCACTCGAGGAGGGGGCCAGCCTCGAGACCCTCCCTTTGTAAGTGCTGTGGGAGGTCGAGTCCCTAGGCAGGAGTGAGCAGGAGGTTTGACATCAGGTCTCCAGTTTTACCTCAGAGATAACGGCCTCCACAGGAGAGCTGGACCAGGACACTTCCCACATTTGGGGTTGCTCTGCCCCTTCATTCCCACTCTATCCCCTCCCCACAGGCACTTCCCAGAGAGAAGACCTGCCACGCTTCCCCCCAGAGGACCCCCAAACCTGGAGGACACACGAGGCCGCCCATCCCCTGCCACTGTCGAGGAGCCGCCAGCCTCTGCCAAGCCCCTCCCAGGTGTCCCTGGGCCACCACGGGTGCTCCTGTCCTGCCACAGCAGTGGGACAGGCAGCGCTGCCACCCAGCACGGGCCCCTCAAGGTGAGTCCTGAGCCTGTGGGTCCCCACCTGAGAGCACCCCCGGAGGGCCCTTGGGTGCTGAGCACCGATCCTGCTCTCCCCGTGCCTCTGCAGGAGCAGCGCATCGTGTCCCCAGAGACCGACAGTGGCTTCGTGGGCTCGGAGGCCAGCAGGGTGTCACCCCCCGTGCACACCCCCGAGCACCATCCCCCTGGCACAGGGTACGGCCCGCGGTCCTGCCTGCAGGAATTCAGCTCTGTCCGCGGGATCTGCGGGATTGAGGAGGAGCAGGGGTGGTGGGGAGGCATTGAGGGTGTGGGGAGCAGGGTTCTGGGGGGTTGGAGACGTGCAGGGTGCCCATGGCCAGGGATGAGCCACGGGGGTTCTTCATGACCCGTCCCTTCCACAGGACTCCGGGCTCCCTGGGACCTTCTGTCCCCATCCCCAGCACCCTCGGTACCCCACGGAAGAGAGAGATGACCCCGCTTCCCTCTGAGACAGCACTGATGGGCATTTACCCCCCGGGGGGCACAGGGGAGCCTCAGCTGCCCCCCAGCAGCCCCTCGCAGAGCAGCTCCCCCCCTCGCTGGGCCGAGAGTGCGGGCAGCGAGGCGGGGCCGGACCCCGACGGTGATGGCAGTGAGTACACAGGGCTTGGGGAGGGAGATATGGGCGGGGCGGCTCTCTGGCTCTGGTTTGTGGGGTTCCCAGACCTCATTGTGGTGCTGGCCTAGAGGGAGGTGTGCCCCAATCTCCTCTCTGACCTTGGCTCGCTGTGCTCCCCTTCCTCCCCAGCTCACACGGACTCGGAGGTGGGAGACAGGAGCTGTGCCAGCGCTGGTGGCCACCCCCCAGCCATGGCCAGGAGCCCGACCAGCCCCCTGCCATCCCCCGAAACGCCATCCCCCACCCTCCTGTCTCCCGACCTGCCGTCCCTCGACCCGGCTCCCTGTGACCTGCTGAGCTCCCGCCTGCAGCGAGAGTGAGTGTCTGTGTCCCCACCACCCCAAACCAGGCCAACCCCCCTTGGGGGACACAGGGAGCCCCCAAAGGCACCCTCTGGGCACCCATATGGTGGCTGAGGTTGGACCCCAGCCCAGCTCAGCACCAGGCTTAGTTCTGGGGAGCGCCACAGCTGCTGGGTGCCAGTGGTGGGGATGGGGGATCTGGGAGGGGGTTGCTGGTGCTCCCCCAAGGCACCCAGCACTGCGGGGTCCCTGCTGGCTGCAGCCCCCCCTCACTGTGACATCTGTCCTGGGGCAGCCAGGCCATCCGGGCGCTGCAGGACGAGGTGTGGCGGCTGCGGCAGAGGCTGGAGGGTCTGCACCGCTCCCGCAGCTATCCCGAGGGAAAAGCCACTCCCCGTGCCACCCCGGCCAGGAGGCAGCCGGTGGCCAGCGGGCCGTCATCCCCTCAGGACGCAGCACCCTTGGGGTAGGTGGCAGGAGTGACCTGGGGGGTGGGGACAGCCTCAGCATGTCCCCACCTCTGCTGTGGCCAGGGGGAGGTTTGGCTTGAGGGGACAGCCAGCTTGGTGGGTGGAGATGGTGGCAGCATCTCTGTCCCCTCCGCAGGGACCCGAGCGCCCCGGGGCGGGGCAGGGCGGCCCCCGGGGTCACAGCCGTGCGGAGGGAGAGGTCAGCATCGCTGCCACGGGTCAGGCCGGAGCTGGACCTCGGTAAGTGGGACCCCCCAGGGTGGGGACAGAGGGGACACGCTCCTCCCTGCGTGCCACTTCCCCTCCCCAAACGGAGCGGGACGTTCTGGGGCTGCCGAGGACCAGATCCTGGTGGTGCCATGGACCCCTCAGCGCTCAGCCCAGGGCGGGTCCCGCAGGTCTGGAGGTCGGTGCCAGCAGATCCCACCCCGCTTCCCTGTCCTCCGAGTCAGAGCCCTCGCCTGCCGGGCCTCGGGCACCCCCCTCCCTGCGGAAGCACCTTGGGAAGCCCCCGGGGGCGGTGACATTCCGGGGACAGTACACAGGTGGGTGCTTGTGGCGGTCGGTGGTGGGGCTGAGGGGCCACCCTCACCCTGGGCACCCTGGCCATGCTCACGCTGCGGTTTGGCAGGGACACGGTACCAGGCGGGGACACCACGTGCCACCCCAGCACCCCGAGAGGAGCCGGGCACCTCGGGGTGTCCCCAGTGTCACAGGGGCAGGACAGCAGCAGGTGAGTGGCCCCCAGCCCCTTCCAGCCTTCCCTACCACCCCTAAGAGAGCTGCTAATGACTTTAATTAATTAACTGGAGAGGCTTAATTAACTAGAGAGGGGACAGAAAACCCATTCCTCATGGCCTGAGGCTGTCCCCACTGTCCCTCGGCCAGACCTCACTGTCCCCCAAGGGGACCTGCCCAACCTGAACAGCTCTGGGCATGCTCTGACCTCGTGGGGGTCCCCCCTTGGCATCTGTGCCTATGTGGGCAGAAATACCTGGGATTCCCTGGGATTCCTGGGATTCCTTGGGATTCCTGATGTCACCCGGAGCAGTGTCACCCGTCCCCAGCCCTGTCCCAGGTGCCAGTGCAGATCCTCCCTTTGCAGATCTCCCTTTCCCTGCAGGGAAAGCCTCCCCCTTCCATCCTATCAGCCCCTCCAAACCCCTCAGCTCTTCCCAGACATCCCTGGCTGGGTCTGCATTGGACATTCCTGATTTCCTCTCTCCACAGCTGGATCTGGTGGAGCTGGTGCCCCTCGACAGCCCCAGCACAGCACCCCGAGGAGGACGTCCTGCCCCTCTTGCCAGGCACCCCTGGGCCCCTCTGCACCGGGCAGCAAGGATGGAGCCACCACACGTGGTGGGTGACAAGGGTGACACGTGCCTGGCACAGCTCATCCCTGCATGGGGGCTGGGGNGGGGGGGGGGGGAGAGGGACAGGGAACAACCTCAGCCCCCTGAAACTCCTTGGGGACAGAAGTGACAGCCAGCAGTGTCACCTGTGGGTGCAGGTGTCCTCACTCAGCAGTGCCCAGTGTGGCACAGGGGTCGTGTCCCCTGGGGCTGCCACTTGATGCACACCCCTGGGGACATCTAAACGCCTTCCTCCCCTCAGCAGAGCATGGCCCTGGTGGCACCTGTCCCCCAGGTCCCCGCCTTGGAGCCGAGAAGCCGGAGCAGCCTGGAATTTGGTACTTGGCAGCCACCCCTGCTGCCACCGCTGCCACCGTCTGCCTGGCACCCGTCCCCCTCGTGCCTTACGTGCCCTCCATGCTGTAAGGCTGCCCTGGGGCTGGGAGGGGGCTCAGGGGGGGTCAGCATCCCCCAGGGATGCAGGGGGAACCCGGGAGGGGCTGTCCCCACCTCGGGGACCCTTTGGCAATGGGGTGACACGGCCACCAGCTGCTCTGGGGTGGTGCTGTGGGGTGGGGATGGCGGAGATGGGGAAGAGGGATGGAAATAAGGTGGAGCAGGGGCACAGAGCCCTGAGGGGCACAGCCAGTGGGCAACACTGAACCCACGTCCCTTCTTGTTCCCAGCTACTGCTCCCCAGCAGTTCCTACCTCAGCCCCAGCCCTGGCCGGGGTCCCCCTCGGTGTCACCGTGGGGTCCCGGCGGGCAGAGCGTCCCCCCCGGCGCCGGGGCCAGCCCCGCTGCCTGAGCCTGGAGCTGGAGGAGCTGGAGGAGCTGGAGCGGAGCCTCAGCCGCGCGGTGCAGGCTGCCCAGAGCGCGCGCCTCAGCTCGGCCCGCAGGAGCCGGGCGCTGGCCGCGGG
>VZRX01002110.1:0-27304 GCA_013398075.1 Notiomystis cincta
ATTTAAACATGTATGTGAAACTTAAATACAGTTTTCCCTCAACACAGATGGCCTTTGCTTTTTAGATTTTTATGTGTAGGAGTAGTCTTAATCAAAATCTCATAAAGAGCTGGGCATATTTTTACTCTTTTAAAATAAAAAATCATGACATTATATTGGTGTATATATACATATAAATATATTCCTGACTAGTGAAAATTCAGAAAGCACCATCTTCATGATCAACAAGTGGGATTGATTTTTTTATTTTTAAGTTATTTACATTTATATTTAGAAACTCAGAATGTTAATAATAGCAAAGTAGACCACAGAATTATTGTATCTTCACACAAGGCTACTAGAGCAGTGACACATTCATCTCACAGGGTTCTGCTCAGCTAGACTGTATCAGGAACATTAGACAGACATCTACGAAGAATAAAATTACTTTCCTTCAGCTAGAGAATATCTCACTTCAAACATTATCACACATTTGTCTTTGCTCTAAAGGATGTTACTGGAAGATCCAGAGCAGGAATTTTACAGTCATAGAGTTGACAGAGAGGCAGAAACAACACCCAGAAAATGCATGCAGAAACCACACTGCCAACCTTGCAGTCTTTCTGCCCAGCAGACATGTGCTTCCTGCCACAGGTGGCTTGTGATGCTCGGAAAACCCTGAGAAAGCTGCGGCAGGCTTTGCAAGGAAATCCACAGTGACTGCACAGGGAATTGCTTGTGCAGACTGTGGTGCTTGTACACCAAGTACAACTTCCCTGGCCAAAAGGCAGCACTCACCCCTCCCTACCTGTTTGTCTTCACAATGGGAGTAGGAAGCACGCACGTCAGCTGCCAGCCGTACATGGCGAGGGAATTCAGCAGCGGAACGTAATCTGTCTGCACTTCAACTCCCTGGGGAAGGAAAGCAACAGTTAGCATCATCACTTGGAGTGTGACATTCAGCTTGACACCAAAAAAGAAAACCAAGAAAAAATACATGTGTGGGTTGTCTCAGAGGGAGAAAGGGTTTTTGCACTGAAGTGGGTCATGTTTTATGTTCAGCTATGCAGGAAGGAAAACGTTCAAAAACATGAGACAAATGGCCGACCGCCCATACATCCCAAACTGTTAAAGGAGTTTGTTTAAAATGGTAAACATCTGTGATCTTGTTTTTACACTGCCTGACTCATCCATCTAGCTTTAGATCATCCAGATCTGAACAGGATAAATTCGTTGCATGTTATCAATTATCTCCTCCTGAGAAAAATTATGTTCAAGTAGTTAAAAAATGACAGCATTGCTTTGTTTGGATTCTGCACTTGTCTAGGCTTCAGCAAATCCTAATCAGTTGTGTTACTCTACCATGATGGATCAAAAGGAAAATAGCCAATAACAGGAACAAAAATTGTAAGTATGAGTCTGTTCCTTTTATCGCCCACAAATACGCGTTGCTGCCTTCTTATTTTGAATCAGGAAATCTGTGGGCGAGACGAAAAGCTTTGCCTTTCAGTGCAGGAGTCTGGCTCCTGCTGCACATGTACCCAGCAGAGCCTTGCTCATTCTCTTTCAACTAAATGGCAGACCCTGCAATCCACACAGAAAGAACCACTAGTGGTTTCAACAAAGATTATTCCAGTGAGGTGTCTAATTGCCAGGACTGCCAGTAATGTAATGAATAGATGCTAGAGCATATTTACTACTTTTTAATTTTAATAAACACAAAGCAGACAAATGGTAACCACTAGTCTCTACAAATATAACTAAATTTGATTGGAATAACAATTACATTGCCAAAAAGCTCAGGCACTTACACTGGTTTCATGTAAGGAGTTTTAACTGCCAATTCGCAACACTGGGGAAGGCACAATAGTTTTGCAGCTCCAAAAAATCCATTTATTCCACAGTAATGAAATAGTCATTTGATCAGAACTAATCCAAATCCTGCTGTAGTTATTTCAAGGTATTTTAGTGAATTCCAATCTCAGCTGTTCCTTTCTTCTAACGAATGTAATTTAGGTCACTTATATCTTTATAACTGAATGGTTGCCTGACTATACCTATTAAAAACCTGATCATGACTACAACTGCAAATAGCTGAAGAAGCTGTATCAGTCCTGCTCAAAAGGAGAATGTTTAAAATCTCTACCCCAGAAAGTGCCTGCAAGAGAACACTACTGATGTTACTTCTGTGCAGAGGCTTGTGGGGGCTTAGAGAGGTAGTGCTACTGTACAAAATCATCCTGTACAAACTGGAATTTCTTAACTCTGGGAAAGATACACCCTGCAAGACGGGGGCAATACCACATGGCCCTTAACTCATGTCCTCTGGAGCAATCAGGACTAAAACTGCAGCTGTGATCGTGGTAGATTCAGAGACTCCCATTTTCCTCTGGAAGACGAATATTTGTGCTCTCTTTCCAGTTTTTAAAATAGAGTGTCCAAGGGTAATAAAAAAATTATGACATATCTAGATGCCTTTATGATCTAATGTCTCAAAAAGACATTAACAACACACTGAGATTTATAAAACTGGTCAACAACGCCTTCAAAAAATAAAGATGAAAACATGCAACATGATGATTAAGGATAAGGTCAGAGCATCCACCATCACAAGCCCTTCATGAGGTGCCACATAAAAGGACCTATCTAAAACATTTCCTCCATCAAACAGTGTTTGCAGAGGAAAAAACAGAAGGAGCTCACTCATTTAGAGGGGGGAAGCAGATCAGGAAAGACTGGCACAGCAGAGCTTGTTTGTGCCCTGAGGAACATCTTGTGTTGTAAAGAGGATTTCTATTTTCAATTCATTGCCTAAGGTGGGTGATTAGCAGGGAGAACCTTCTCCTTGCATCAGGATGTGCAACAAATGTCAGAAATCAGAGGGAGATTATGGCAATGAGGAAGGACATCAATACCACGCAGAGCTCATTTGGCTGCTGTAGAAGCCAAATTGTTTCAGGGACACGCCATCAGTCCTGCCACAGCCCCCTGTCCCTGCAGGCTCTGAGCAGCGAGACAGGGCTGGCTTTGGACCTGTCTGACTTGTCAGGATTAAGCATCATCTGCAGCAGATGATGGTGTATTTCACAACCCACTGGTGCAGAAACAAAATAAGCAGGTAAGCACATTCAAAAGGGTAAAGTTGTCAGAAAATAAATTTAAGTCAATTAGGCCTAAAGAAATGTGTTTTTTTTTTAAATCTGGCAATATAAAAAAAAAAAAATCAAAATCAACCAACCTACTGAAAGAGTTCTACACAGTTGTTACAAAAAAGTGACCTCTTATTCTTCCCATGTGCTGGTACCCAACACCCCAGTGTGGCTGTTGGGCTGTCTGGAGGCAGGAAGTGTGTACATGATGCAGAGGTGTACCCTCCTCCGAGCTCCTCAGGCCTTTTAACAAGCTCGCTCCAACTCCACGATGTTTTGCTGGAGTCAGACACTGCACCTCATCTCCAGGTCCTTGGGGAATAGACTACTCCCAATAATAGGCTGAGTTTGATGATGACAGACAAGAGAAAGGAGTCACTCCAAAATATACAGGTTAATCCACAGGAGCTTCCAATTCCCAACTTGCAAATACAGATAATTGAAGTTTTAAGACCTCACCAAATGACTTCTCCCTCCCCCTCCTGAATCATCGGTTGTAATTCTATCCCACAACTGGCATTTGTGTGCCAGCAGGAGCCACAGTTATAAAGACCTTTAATTGGTGTCATATTAAATGCTTTCTAAAGCAAAAATGCTTCTAAACAAACAATACACTGGGGGACAGGTGCAGAGGAAAAGAACCATCTTGTATTCGTTTTATATTTAATACAGCAATTATTTTATCTACTATTATTAGAGACAATAGAAATGAAATTTCAAGCACACACTGTTCCATCAGATGAAAGTGCAATACTCTTTCTAACTAGCAAATACTGGATTTAAATACCAGCAGAAGTAGAAAAAAAACCATGCCAGAGCTCTCCTGAAAAAGAAGTGTTCAAACAATGCGTCTCAAACTGGGAGACACTTCATTCACTGAAAGGGTGGAAAATTTTAATTAACTTGCTTCCCACTCTCCTGTGGATGATAAGTAATCTCTGATCACACCTTGAGTGTCAAGAAGCCAGAGCATATTGAGCTAGGATTTTCCCTTGACTTGAATCACATGAAAAGAATTCTTTTTATTTGTAGTTGTATTGTTTGTTTTCAGCATTTTTTCCTTTCACAGTTGCTTCTGCTCATTAGGAAAAAAAAAAAAAAAGATTAAAAAAAGGGAAAGAATAATTTCTAGGGAAAGCCCAACAAACAACTGCATTAAAAATTTTTTTTTTCTTTTTCCCCCCCTACTGCAGCAATTTTAACCACAGCAAGATAATAAACAAGACAACTACTAAGCTCTTGTGAGACAGAAGTTCTTCAGAAATCATTCTTTCCTGGGCTAAGTGAATGTGATTTAGTTACAGGGCAGCTATGGATTGTCACTATTTAATATTTTTTTCCAACATGGATTAAAGAATGGTAGATTGAAAATCCCATTAAATAAATCTTAATAAAACCTTTATCGGCAAATCCTAACAGACTGCGTACCAAAATCTACTGACAGATGGCAAAGAGGATGGGAAGTAAAAAAAACAAGTTGCTTTGAAAGTGTAACCTACTGTTGCAGAAAATGGGCACTGCATTCAAACCCAGCTCCTTACAAAAAACAGAGGGGAGAGCCCACGAGGGCGGCATCGTGCACCCCCAGCCAAGGCTGGCTACCAGTCCCCAACTCTGCCAAAGCCAAAGCTTTTCTGTCCCTGGGCACTGAAGGGAGGAAGTGCAAGTGGCAAAGGCAGGACTTGCACCTTAGTGGAAAAGAAAGAAAATGCAATGAGAGAAATTGAGTATCTGGACTGTGCAAGAATGACCCAGTAAAAGTGTGCTGCAAATGTTTTACGTTTGCAGTAACACAACTGACAGAGGGACTAAATTCAAACTCTAAATTTGTGAATTATTTGCCTTTTTCCTTTTCAGACTTCTTCCAAGAGGCAATTTCTGCTGACAGTGTAACAGTATTGAACCATTAAAAACATTTATTGGAAACAAAACAGAGGTTTCACAAATGCTTCAGCAATAAAAAAGTTGGACTTTGTTCCTCTAGTATTGAGCTGCTCCTGAATTTCCATTTGTAACACACCACAGCACCTTGCTGGCAGACACTTGCTACACATCCATTAGCTGTGGAGCAGAGAGCTGTGGAATGGCACCTGCATTCTTGGAAACCAGCAGCAGCTTTGGGAAACAGGTGGGTCACTGACCAACAATGAGTAGCTGCCAAATGGGGACCTTAGTGGAAAGGTAATAGGGAAAAAAAAGAAACAAATCCATAGGCAGGCTTTTCCCTCAATATTCTGGGCATATGTAATTCAGAGTTATTCACAATTACTGATACATATGTTAATTCCTGCAATGTGAAATATTTTGGAGAATATAATAAGGCTGTAACAGTATATGGGGCAGCATCTTGTTAAGACAGTGTTTCTGCAATTCAGATGTATCCAGTCACAATTTCAGTACACACACAGGCTGCTGAGTAGCATTCACAGCTGGCTCCACATCTAGGCTACAATTAAAACAACCAAAAAACCCTTCTGTGCCCACAATGCCTGCTTCTCTCAGTGACTTCTGTGGATGTAAATCCTATTTTGTATCATATATATAAACAAACAGAAACATCAGAGTGCTCCTGATACTGCCTGAACCAGTAACACAGAAGTACATTTGCATGGCAACACAATTCTGCATTTACAGAAGCACAGGGTCAGCAGCAAAAGCTGGACGATGTGAACAAGTTGACACAGAGGGTTCTCCACACAGGAAACATGGCAACATCCTATGTGCTGAACTCACCACTACACAGACAGTGTACACATGATGATGGGACAACCCCACTTAACTGTCCATGAAACACAAAAATTAAATGTGATCCAGCAATCCATCAGTACACTTTCTTAAATAACTCTGGCATTTTTACTTTCACAATTCCTGCAACACATAAGGTGTACCTTGAGGTGAGCATTGATTTTACTGTTTATCCATCAGTTCTCTGGGGGGGAAAAAAAAACAACATAAAAAACCCACTACCTGAGAACTTACATACCCCAGCGTGCCTTACACACACAGCTTAATCACCCCCAGGCAGCTTCCCCGACACAATTCCCTTTGGTTATCATTTATTCCCAAACAACATGTGGCTTTTACCAAAAGGCTTTGTGCACCACTCCCCAGTTACACAAGAGATGATCTATTCCCATGCAAGCACTGCAGCTGAAGCCCAGACCCTCCACTGCCAGTGGCTCACGCAGCAGGAGGGCGAGTGCTGCGCTGCCCCTCGCCCACAGGCGGGCTCTGTGTGCAGCCTGTGGGGTCCCAGCAGCCACTCCCATGGCCCTCAACAGGCTCACACATATGCTCTACCCAGGGCACTACTGCCTGGCTGGAGTCATCTCCTGGGCAAGGGAAACATGTGCCCTGCATGGTTTTAGAGGGAGTATAAAAGAGGACTAAAATACTTTTTCTCAGCCTCTTATTAAGTGGGAAGTTTAGGTCTGGGATGTTCACTTTTCCCTGAGAGATTTTATGGGTGAGCAGAGAATTAGTTGTTAGAAAACTGTGACAGATAGGAAGAGGTTTTTTAAATCCACACTGTGCTTTGCAGTCTGTTTATTTCGAGTGCCCTTTACTCACATGAAAGAAGACTTCACCTTGTTAGATGTTCAGTACTACCAGAGCCACAAGAAATTACCAGGGACGTTCCAAGTTCACATAGCTAGATTTTGTTACTACAATAATCATCAAAACTAATGAAAGATTCCCCTGTGGATTTTAATTATGTGGATTTTAAACCTATGTCTACTAGGTTCAGCAGACAAATATATATGTATATATGGTACTTTCATATCTTATATAAAGGAGTGAAACAAAATTTTAAAATACTTTGGAAGATAACAGGCTCCTGAAGGTTTTTGTTCAGCTCTTCTTAAAAAGCAACAAGCATTCAGCAACAGACATAGCTGAAATATTATGAAATATTATGCCCAGGCAGAATATCTGTCCTTTGGCTGGTAAAGAGGGTCACACATGACACACATGACTCCCCTGGGCTTTTCATGCCCATCACCATCAGCTCCTCGGCTGACCTGGTCATGCCTTTCTCCTGTGGCCGGAGACAGCAGAACATGGCTTAACTGACATATGACCTAAATCAGATTTACAGACAAATCAAATCCTCATTTCCAGAGAATTTGTTTCAAGGCTTACATTAAGGCAACTTGCAACTTAGGCTCAGCAGAGATAAATTTTTAAATCTTTTGGTATGTCGCACTTTAAAAGGTTTACTGTGTCTACGGTGGAGACTGACCCCATTCGAGTCTGCCAGGGAAATGGCAGCACCACAATATATTTGATATTTTAATTCATGTCAGTACACAAAAGGTATGGTATAGCAGCAAATACAAAGGGATGTATCAGCAGCTGAAGATTTTAATGAGAACATACGTGTAAATTAAGGACAATATTTTCAAAATGATCACAGCTTCAGAGGCAGAACAAAGCAGCAATCTAAAATAAATGTTACAGCACTCATTTTTAAAGACAGTATTAGCTATTTTGTCTTGGGTAATGGAGAAGGGAAGGTGACAGATTTAGAGCTGGGGAGAGGGAAATCATGCAGGTTCTGATTAATCAGAGTTGTCTACCCACATTTGCCTACGCAAGCAGAATTAAAACCATCAAACAAGTTTTAGGGCTAGATCTCAGAGACTGCAGTGGAAATAATATGTCCTGACATTTTCAGAGTTAAAGAGATAAGGATGAGCGCAGTATTTTGTCGTAACAAGTCCTGTGGTCATTTGCAGAGGATACCACAGGTCTACTTTGAGAAGAAAGAGTTAAATTACTCAGAGCTATTACATCCTGTCTGCTGCTTGGCGGGACCACATACTGTGACAGCTGCGAGCTTTACATCCTCTACAAACTGACATTTTACACACATACTGAGTGCATCACACTGTTCAGCTTGTTTTCTCTATTAGCCTTAGCAATTAAAAAGGCAGCACTTTCCCTGCTAAGAGGTGTGCCAACCCCTCTCTTTTGTGTTTATGGCTAAACAGCAACCCTTTACCTTTTCATTTAGAAAGGTTTTCTTTCTAAAGGGCATCGATACATGCTACATGTCTCTCTTTCTAAAAAAGCTTTCT
The DNA here is from genome assembly GCA_013398075.1 of Notiomystis cincta. NCBI lineage: Eukaryota > Metazoa > Chordata > Aves > Passeriformes > Notiomystidae > Notiomystis > Notiomystis cincta. The sequence goes on from VZRX01002110.1 coordinate 8,210, forward strand.
TTTGTTGTGGCTGGGATTCTTTTGTTTGTTTCTTCTTCTTCTTAATTAGGATACAGCACAATAAATTTACATTCAGTTCAGACCACATCTGAATAACTCCAAAGCTCATCCTGATAGTCAGATCTGATACAAATTTAAAATAAAGATCCATTATACACATTTATGTCAGGCTGCCCATCCGGGCTTCTTCCACTGCCTTGGTACAAATGGAAATATCATATAGAAAGTGTTAATGTAGATCAGAGCTGAATGTACACTGAAAAAACCCCAACACTCTACAAAATGAGTTATTCCACTGCTCCATAACTATTTCTGTAACAATTATACTTTGTAACACTCATAATACAAAGAAAACCTTAACTGGCTCTTGGACATCTTCTGTCACTATTGAACTCTTGTCTTCTTCACCATTTTACAGTCCCTTCCTCTGCCCCTGCATTACTCCACGTTGATGGTAAATAAAGGTGAATTCCAACAGGGTCTAACACTTGGTCTTCTGGGTACAACACTGTGCAAGTGCCTACAGATCCCCCCAGCTTCCAATCCTTTCACTGATTCCATGACTTTACCTACCTACACCTATTATGCCTCAGAAAGCATGAGGTAATATATATCCTGGCATTTGTTTAAATTGCAGGAGGAGAAAACCAAGGGGGCCAGCTCTGCTCTTTCTCTAAATGGGTAAGACCTTTGCAAGATTTCCCTAATGCCTCAACATTTTTCCTTCAGCAACTTTTTCTTCCCCATATCCTTCCACTTTCAGCTTGGTGGGGAACATTTTCATAACGTCCACAGAACAGCTACACTTGATCTCAAATGAGCAAAACTGCGAGGGAACACCCAGCATCCAAATTTTTAATTACAGCAGAGAATAATCTGATCACACTGACAAGCTGTGTGTATGCTATCAGTCAGTTTCTGAAATTGCACATCCCAAATCTTACGTCTGGAACAGGAGATTCTCCGCATTAGCCCTCACAGACGTGGTGTGTAGCAGTACAGCATCTCCTGACACACCAGATGGCACTGGGAGGTTCATTCCTTAATCTGTTGACCAGCTGTGTCCTCCAGCATGGAGTTGCTAGAATTGAAAGCAAATGATACTCCACCTAGGAGGCTTCTAACACTTCAGAGGGCTCTGCTAGACAATACTCTTCTGCTGTGCCCTGGTGTTTTGGTCAGCAACTCTGCCAACACAGGATCCCCATTATCCTTGTCATGTACCTTGACAGAAACTGTCTTGTGTTCACACAGATTATGCCTAACTTTGTTACCATATCCTACTGAGATGGAGAACCTTGGATTGGTTGTGTGAGAGCCAAACTGGCTCTGGCCAAGAATCCTTTTATAACTCAGAAAGCTGTGTCCAAGATGGCTGTAAGTGATGGTAAGGAAAAGTAATATATATTAGGTCAAGCACGTAGGATACCTGCCCCAAATATTTTGCATACTTAGCATGTCTGGTTTAGTTTCTACTAAAAGAAATCCAGCTTGTGCACTGAGAGATCATTCTGTAAGGTGAAGTGACGCATATTAAGGATGATCAGTGAATTCACTTCAAAAAGGCACTCCTGATCTGAATTAAAATGCTTGTATGAACACAAGACCCTCTAATCTTCCTGAACCAACAGCCTTGTCCAGAAAGTAGTTCAACAGATCTGCTGCATAAATAATTACCTGAAATATCTCTCTTTTGTTTGCTTTGCAACTGGCCCTGACTAGAACCATTTGGCACTTAGTTCTGACTAGAGCCATTTGGCACTTAGTTCTTAGACTGGAAGAGATGGCAAGCAATCCCTATTTACCTCTTTCCCATGATTTAGGAGCTCTCTACCTATTCCATTCCCTGCAACTCTTCTCTTTTCCAGGCTGAAAGGACACACCATGTAAAGTCTTCCTAATATGGAAGCTGTCTGTATCACTGACCATGCCCACTCTCTCCTCTGAACAATTACTGTGCTAACACAGCCTTCTGAAATAAGGTGCTGTCAAACACAGCTTACACAGTAGTATGCAGTAGTATATACTGGCTGTTTCACCCTCTATTCATTTCCTAACAGTTTTAAACATATGGTTAACATTAATGCTTCTTAACATTTGCCTTCTTGATCAGCCCTGACCTAATGCACTCATGAAACCATCTGTCATGATTCCCAAAACCTTGTTCCTGAGTGCCAACACCGCAATTTGACCCTAAAAATGAACAAGAATTTACAATCAAGTCTGTCATAACTGGAGTAACATTTAATGTAATAAAGGAATCATTTTTCAGACACATATCAGCAATGAGAAAAGCTGCTATTAACACACCAAACTGTTCTGCAAGTTGTTTGTAGCCATTACTATTTGTCAATTTCTTGCTGCACTATAAAATCATCATCTGGTAACAAACCTCTTAATCCTAGTCTCCTGGAATTTTACACACTTACTCTAGCATCTGTCCCATTTTCCCTTAATCCATTCTTCTGGCATGCACGTGCCAAAAGGAGGGATTATCTGTCTAAGGATTTTACACCCTTTACAATACATTCCAAGTGAAATGATGAGGTACTTCCTTTATACATACACAACGTCTATTTCTAGAAGACATCAGATAGAACAAAAAAGACTTCGAAGAGTTATGCAACTTCTTCTTTTTCCCCATATTCTTTTTGCTTCAAGTCACAAAGAATTTAAGCCCAGCTTTTCAAATACATGGGTATTGTGTGTATCAAATTTGTTGTGGAAGATTGGTACTGACTGATCTGGTCTCAGCAGTGCTTCTACTGATCTGTGTGGGCACCTGGATCTGCAGAAGGCCAAGTTGTGACACAGGTGGTTTGTCTATAGGGCCCTATGCAGAATATGCAGTTCTTTCAGCATATGAAGGAGGTCAAAGAGAGCCAAGGCAGTTCTCTGTGCTTTCCTGCTGCAGCTCATCCTGCCTACCTAAAGGGCTGCCTTCTTTAGAACTGTGATGCTACAGTGACTTGTGTGATTATGTTGCCCTGACAACCAATGGAGATCCTCTCTGCAGTTAATCTAGCAGACATCTGTAATTTTGAGAGAGATAGCCCTGAGTTTCATTGCTCTCTATCACTCACATCACCTACCCTCCAAAAAAAGGATGAGGTTTATTGAGATCAGAAGTGCACTGTACAAACCCAGAGTGTGGTGAACTCGCACTACTGTTAACATTGCATCCCTTCACCTTGGCTGCCTGGCTGGTACTGTTGGAGCACAGATCAGGAGTGTTTTGATTTACAAAAAAAAAGTCAAGGAAGAAAGACTGTACACATACCTTCAAGACAGTCCACTGCTCTACCACAATTGCATCATAGCCCTGCGTGGTTTTACTGTCTTCCACAGCAACATCTTCAAAGAGGAATACTCCATCCATTGTCCCATGTAGAGAGTCTGTGAAAACACAGGGCTGTCTGTAAGCTTTATAGAAGGCACTCCATGTGTAGTGAGGCATCTGAATTTATTAATAACATATTCTTCCAAGGGTGTTAGTAAAAAGTTCATAGACATTCTCCGATAGTACAGCTCTATTAAATGAATGAGACTGGTATCTTCAGAAGTTCTTAAGAGCAAACCTACTCCCTAATAGTAAACCTTGCTGTACAATCTGTTATTCCACCCTTTGCCATCAGAAACCACAGCTCTCCCATTCTAAGCAGGCAAAAGTGATTCAGTCCTCAGTTCAGCAGTAGTGCTCACCTATGTGAAGCTATTAACGTACTGAAGACCATGTATTATGTCAATGTGTTCTTTGCAAGGGGTTTTGGAGGTCTAATAGTTTATTTTTATGATATTTATGATACTGATACTTGTGACTATATCCATTCATTCACACAAGTCAGAGTCCTGCATATGGATCAGCCACTGCAGCTACAGTGATCTGCACGGACTAAGGATGATCTGGCATATCTGAACAGTGTGAAAGAAAAGATACATTCATAACTATTTAATCAATTTATGAAGGCATTTTGACCATCTGGTTTAGTGCCTCTCTGTTCTCATTTGCATTCCCAACACGTTCAGCCTTTTTTCAGACAACACATACTCTTAAAGTTACTTGAGCAGCACTTTCTCTTTTAACTCAGACACACACTCCATAACCAGCAATCACTCTCAGGCACCAGAACTTTGGTTTTGTCAGCTCTGTGACAGAACAGAATCAGAATAACTGAAAAGAAAAAAAAAAAAGACTTATCTTTCTTTGTTAAAATAAGCTGATTGATGGAACAATAGAATTATGTTTAAGAAAACTGTAAATAAGCAGGACTGTGCTCTTTACAAACTCTTCTCACATTGTCAAAAAGCGTCTTTTTCAGCCTTTCTAATATGAACAATATATTTACCCTGTATGACTGATTATAAAGACCTTGCTTATCCCCTCCCCAAATGTTGCATTCTACATGATAGTTTCCTTACATTTCTAGCAACACTATATTCCTTGAACTGGTATGATACATGTTTTTGAAATGCAGTCACACATGCCAAACTGACAGAATCTTGAACTGACAGGGAGTCTTCTGGATAAGCCTGCTTAGGTGTTTCATCAGGGTCATCCTGCTTTCCTGGTGGATGTTACTAGGTCAAGAAATGCCAACAGGGGGGAATTGCTGCCTCCAAGGGAAAACATATATCAAACTCAGAAACAATTTCCACAAAGGAGGCAGTGAAGAGGATTAAGAGGCTTCTTACCTCTTGCAGACACAATCTCAGTCAACATCTTCCAATGTCATTATATGATCTAAATTCAATTTATTATCTGGAAATAACAAATTTGTTGCAGGCAAAGCCCACAACAGACCAGACTCCTACACTTGGAGGCTTATGTCTACACACACACACTGCAGCAAGACTGCTGCTGCAGGTGTCAATGCACAACCCCTGTTTCTATTTGCACAGTCCCTTACCCTCTTTGGCTGCTGCTGCAGTTGAGTTATTAAGTTGCAAGTGAGGAGATGCAAATACCTGTCTCTAAACTAACACAGCATTTTTTTTTTGTTCACTTGTGAAGGAAAAAGGTTGTAAACCACTTACTAGGGATTGTCCTTGAGATTCTGTTGGGAGACTGAAAGAAGAAGAAAAATATTCTGTCTACTTTCACACTGTTTCCACAGGCAGGTTTCCTGCAACTCTATTTAAAATAAAGAGACACGAAGACTCCTCACTACTACAGCAAGCCAGGATTACACATTGCTCCAAGGTGGATGAGCTGGACTACAAAGCAGTAACTCCTGTCATCCAGACAGATTTCTCATCCAAGTGAGAAGAACAGACATTTTGTTGTGAAATAACAGGCCAGATCTCTAAGTAGCTGGGTTACAGGTTTGAAAACACAGGGAGAGCAAGCTTGCCACATACCAAAGAGTACAAAGATTTAATTACTGGATTTCATTCAAAACCAGCACTTTGTTAGACCCAGCACTAAAAAGGGGGAACCAACTCAATTTCTGTGAAATATCACATTCCAACACTCAAATCCATCTCCAAATCCATTTCAGGATGCATAATGTACACATAGCCCTTTAATTTTCCAAAGCAGGGATGACAGGACAGCACCTAAGACTGAAAGCAGATCCCTAGTAGCCACAGACATCCAGATCTCACCAGGGCAGCTTTATACAGCACCAGTGCACTGCTCCTGGATTGTGAATCCCCTTAATGAAATTCAGTGTCACACTGTTGGCACAACTGCAGCTTGAGCTCTCCCCCCGCCCCGTGTTTGCCAGCTAATTAATAAGCGATCAAAACACAATCAGCAGGCGTGTGTTTACACTCACTCGTAAATCATCCTTTATGTTTCATTCTGCTGCACATTCCACCCATGCAATTCACAGCTTCCACATATGTGAGTATCATGGCACATATGCAATGTTTTAGAAAGCAAGAGCCGAGCTCAGGAGACCCTAGAGGCAGCAGAAACTTCACTTGGCAGGGCTGAGTTTATGGTTGGACTCGTGATCCTAAAGGTCTTTTCCAACCTAAATGATTCTAAGATTTTGTTTCCTTGTTGGATGTACAATGATTACTGTTGCAGGCTACATCCATCAATCAGACAATACACTGATTTTTTTATGCATTTTTTTTTTGCTAGTAAGGAAAGCCATGGAAAATGAGAAAACTGGAAGGGGAAGATGATGAGGGAAAGACAGCTGCAAATGTAAAGAACAGTGTCTGTTCAACAGAGTGATGCTGGTGAAAAACTCTGCTGAAACTGGTTGGTGACAATCACTGAGATTTCCCTCTCAACCAGAATCGACTTCTGTTCTCTACTTGTCATGTCAGGGTGTTTTAAACATTTATGCCATGAATGTACACCTGCCAGTTCTCACATCTCACACCTTGGCTGTGTATTTTACCTTTTACAGGTCATGTACTACACTTCCAGACAAAAAGGGAGGCACAGGAAAGAACAATTAGATCATTAATTCCTTTGCATGTGAAGCATTTGGGATGCTGGGAATAATGGGGGAAAGGAGAATGCAGCAGAAAGCAAGCTAGCAGGGTCATGTTTTGAAGAAAAGGCACTTATAACCCATGCTATGCTGTCAGGATCAGCAGGAATTTCAGGGAAACTCTTACACAGAGGTGTGGAAGGGCAAGGAGACAGATGCACTGAGTCTGACTGTAGCACCTCTGTCACACAGGGCTCTAGATCTAAGAGCAACTTAAGTTGACAGTCACATGTTCTACAGCTGGCCCACTGGGTGGGATGCACATGATCCAACAGTTTCATAGAATCATAAAATAATTCAGCTGGATGGGGACCTCAGGAGGTCTCCAGTCCAACCACCTGCTTGAAGCAGGTTCAATACAACTGCAGACCAGACTGTCTGTGGTTTTATCCAGCTGTATCTTCAAAATCTCGAAGAATGGAGATGGCACAACTTCCTGGGCAGCCTCTTCCAGAGAGTGATTGTTTTCATGATGAGAAAGTGGCTTCTTATATCCCAAAAGGGCCTCTCTTGCTTCAATTTATGTACATTTTTTTCAATCCTCCTACTACACACCACAATCAAGGGCCTGGATCCACCTTTTTGACTGTCTTCTCACAGGCACTGCCTGTTAGGTCCTCCAAAGCTGTCTGTTCTCCAGGCTGAACTAACTCCCTCAAGTGCTGCTTCATCTTCAGCTTGCTGCCTGCTAACATTCCCCTGGACTTTTCAACAGAGCTGCTACCTAGCCAGGCTATCCCCAGCCTGGATTAAGAGAAGGCCTCTCCCTTCCCAGAGGCAGGACATTTGTCCTCATGTGATTTCAAACAGCTCCTGCTGGCTTGTCTTTCCAGCATGCCCAGGTTCCTCTGTACAGCAGCCCAGTTCTGAGGCACACCAGCTGTCTCCTGAGTATGGGATCACCCACAAATTTTACAAAAGCAAGCCTCATTGCCTCCTGTGCATCACTGATAAAATTGTTAAACACAACAGGCCTAGATCTCTGTGGTACTCCGCTTGTTACTCCAGGTAAAGTGTGACCTATTAACCACAACCCTCTGAGTCCAGCCATGTAACCAGATTTTTACCCATCCAGGCTGCAGGGTCCTAGCTTGGATACAAAATATCCATTGCCAAACTCCCTTGATGAATTCACCCAAAATGACATATACTGCTTTCACTACACTCACAAATGGTTATTTAATCACAGAGGACAATGAGTTCCAAGTATGTTTTACTCTTGTTAAATCCATGCTGAATGTCTTCTCCTTCATGTGTCTGCACAAGTGTTCCAAGAGAACCTACTAAGTGATCCAGCCAGAAATGAAGTGAGGCTGACCACCTGTAGGTCCTTTTGGCCTTTATTTTTAAAGATGGGCGCAGCCTTTGCCTGTGTCTGTGGATAAGACTGCTTATCTAAATGTACCTGATCTCTTTTGCATATCCTGATGAAGGATGAGGTGGATCACAACACAAATCCTACTGACTATATTGGTCCAGGCCTAGATTTCCATTGATTACACTGGCACTTTGGGGTGACAACTCACACACAGATTCCTGCAGGGCAGATTTTGCAGATGCATTTATTCAGCTGGATGTTACCTAACCTGTCTACAAAGATCAGTCATCTAAAGCTTTAGAGGGTGAGTTGGTCTTTCTCGTTTTCACTGTTTCTCATGTAAAGTATTTCTGATTCTGAAGCAGTTGTATTCTCTTTTGCTAATCTCTTAACAAGATTCAGGTCCTGGAACATAGTCTAAGTTTAAAAATTCCTTAGAAATTCCAAACATTCATCCATTTGCACTGGGGCAGTAAGAAATGCCAATAAAACAAAACATTTTAACTTTGCTGTTTGTAGTATCATTTCCCAATCTCTCCTCTTGAACTTCACGCTTTCTTAAAGAACAGGCTCCAAAGGTAGAGGTTAAAATCACTGTCCTTCCTCTGAAAATGTTCCATTACCACTGCATCTTTTATTAAGGTATCCTACTGTGCACAAAAAGCTATTTTCACTGGGTTGTATAAATATTTGATGTAGCTCGATTGACAAAAACCTATTTTGATGTTCTTGCTTCTGATTTACAGGAGGTTTATAGGAAAAGATTACTTACTTCACCATGACAGCTGTCTTAGCAGGCGACAATTTTCCCCTTGTTGTCTTTGAACTACAAATGCTCCTTTTCTAGGAAAACTAACCTTTAGGCTGCTGTAGCTCTCAGTGAGGAAAACTAGCTCTCTGTGGCTTTATGGGGCACGTGACCTGAATGTCTCTGCCTTTGCTTTGTATTTGCATTCCTCCCCCCTTCTGAATCTTTTCACCTTCAGTACACACAGAGAAAATAATTCCATATGGATGATAAAAATCCCAGTCCTTCAGTGGCTAAGGTGATGATAATCGGTCAAAGGCATCACCGGCTCATCTCTGTCAGAGGCAGATGACAGAGACAATCAATTGGACTCTCTTAAAAACCTGACTACTTTCTTCTTCCAAGCAACCCACGTTTTGTTTCATTTGCTTCGTGTTTAAGTACTGTCAATGTTTTCTGGCTAGTTGGCCGGCTTTTGCTAGGTTTGAAAGGCAGAAAATTCACAAACAGAATGGTAAAACAAATACAGAAATGCCAGGCACTTAAAGAGCTGCAGTTCAAAACAACTGAAGATGAACAGGCTTGTGATTACTCTGTTAAGGCATCAAAATACAACCTTGAAGAGGTTTGACTCTTCCTGCCTTCTCACAGTGCTGATTGGAAACTTGCTGTTACAGGAAAGAAGGAGACCCCACCTGTTACTTCCTTTCCATTTGGCATTAATCTGTAGCTTGCTGCTACGGTCTCCATTCTCACTGGAAGAGGGCAAGGGTGAATCCCTATGGTCACTTTAGATCACTAGGCAGGATCAGGTTACACCTGGGACTATAGGCAGAATTATCAATTAGATGAGCCAGATGAAAAACACCAGCAATTAACTGAAATGCAGATTTAAACAAGTAACTGTTATCTGCCAACATGAGAACATCAAGGACCAAACTGGCTGCTGTTTCTAACTTACCAGTAAAATCTGAATACATTTAATATATGGTGTAACCCTGCATGGTTTACATATTGTTATCTGCAATTGTGTTATATTTCTGTTTATAATTATCTGGTACAATAAGCAAAAAGAAACAATTGTTACCAGTGAACTTTAAAACTCCTTTAAAGACTAATTATTAAACTGTTAGCAGAAGGAAGAAACAGATTTATGACTACTGACAATCTGGAAATCTTCACTTGATTGGGTATTCCAAGGACAAGGGGGAAAAGAAGAAGATAATAACCCTGCTTTTAAGTCTAATAAGCAAAATAATGAATTCATACTTTAAGCCAAAAAGAAAACCAGCCCCCAGAACAAAGAAATGTGATATAGCCAATTAAAGAAAGTATGCTGATACTACCTTAATGTGGAAGAGGATTAATGAGTGAATAAGACCAGATATGAAGAGCTGGATAGGCTGCCATAGAAGTCTAGAAAAAAGTAAGGAGCTGAGAAGCCCTCAGACCCCTACTACTTCTCTCGTCCCTACCCTGTATTGTTTGATACTGACTGGCATAAGCTGTTCCATTTCTCTGTAGCATAGATGAAATTTAGGATTTAAATGATAAAATAAATAACTGCAATTAATAGCAACTTACAGATATTCTTAGTAAATGTTCTTCTAATAGCATAATACACTTTTAAAAACCTTGTTTCAGCTTTTTGATTTCAAAACTTGTTCCTTCTGTAACTGTAAAATGCTAATAAAAATGTTTATTAATTGCTCATCTTCAATCACTAATCTAACTTAGCCCTGAATCTGTCCACTTTTACATAATTTGTTGTCCTGTTTGCACTGAAACTTTATTGTCATCATTCAAGCCTACTTTATCTATGTCCACAGGCAGTTACCCAGCACTCCTCACTCTGGTATCCAAGTACATGAACCTCCCACAGGGCTCTGCTATGTAAATGAACACTAAAAGTTTAAATAATGGAAAAATGCTGTGTTTTGAACATTTTAGAGTGAACTGACAAGCAGACTTTATTAAAAAACCACTAAGTCTGATAACTAAGCCTGATAGAGCCAATTAAGTTTGCCTCTGTGCAATTTATATACATGAAGTAAATGACCATTTGTTTTTAAGCAAGTTAACTAGCAATTACAAGGCTTTCCAGGAAGCTGTGTGAAAGCATTCCATCAGCTGAACTTTAGACCTTCCTTTTCTTTGCTACTTGTTTGTAAAATGAAAAATTAGGATTGCCTGTTAATTTCCTGATTGACTTTTACCAGAACTGAGTCATATTCCTGTGTTTTATCCTGGGTTCTGGAATTCAGACCAACAGTAAAAAGATGCTCTGGAAGCAGCTCCCCTATAATTTTGAGGCATAAACCAACTAATCTTAGTAGGAATGTGCAATCTCTGGGTTACCACATTCCTTTTGAAAAATGCAAAACAAACCAAAATTAGGTGAAAGATTCAGCCATAAGCACTTTAACCATGAAGTGTACCAATCACGTAATTTTCCAGTAAAATTAATCCAGCTGCAACTTCAACATTTTTATGTTCAACTACTTCCCTTCAGTTGTTCTCATGGCTCCTTGGTTATGTCTCTTGGATCTATGCACCAAAGTCTTTCTCTGTACAACAGGCTTGCCTTCAAAGCCATGGCAGCCACAGAGTAGTATGGACTGGCTACAGTACTAAGCTGGACCCAGTGCCACTCTCCCACAATATGCAAAAATCTAGGGTTTTTAATTTTCTTAAATTAAGACCAACATTTATCTCTCTAGCTAAGATGAAGCAAACATAGAAGACAATTTTGTAGAGCAGGGTGCCATCCAAGTGGAAAGAGTTTCTGAAAGAACTGGAAGTAATTGACTTCTTGTTGGCCAGATAAGACTCGAGTCCTTGCACTGACTGCATCAGAGTCAGATGCAGTGTGTGGCCAGACAGCAAAGTCACCCTTCTATTTATGTCATCTGTTTTGCAATCTTATTAGTTTAATTCACTTTACTTGGTACTGTTTATTAACTCTGTATATTTCTGCAATTACAAAATTATCTCTAGTATGTTTATAAAATACAATACATGATCTGTTTTCCTTACTCAAATGCCAAAGTATTTTCTGTACTTTCCTTCCATTTCACTGAAAGAGGCTGGTCTAATACAAATCTGTCCCAAGTCTATATTAAAGCACCTCCCAAATATCTTCCCTTCGAAGATAATGACATCTATTAGTGGAGAAAGGAAAATAATCACAGCATAATGCTTTCTGTAATTTCCATACCATTTACCATTCCAAGGCTGAAGATGGCGTTTACCAGTGAGCCTCCTTTCCTGAAGTGATCTGTCATGTGCTCCAGCCAATTTGCTTCTAAGCTGTTGACAGTCTGCCCATTCCTGGAGATCCTCATAGGGATAGTCACTGTATAATACTGGCTGCATTTTTGTGGGGTTTTGGGCTTGTTGAAGAGAGCGAAGATCTCTGCTTCTACCAAAGAGTAAAAAGAGGGAATAATGCAACAACCATATCATAAAATTTCTCCTAAAACAATGTATAACCCATTGTTTGCCCTTGCATAATTACACCATGCAACTGCAAAAAATTCTTTGGGATGTGGTTATCTCCTTAACACATTTCTGCAAGGTCCAACACAGGAGGACTCTCTCAAGACCAAACACAGTATTTTGTTTGCTTTTACAGTATTTCTTACTCATAGTGGATTCATTCTTGATAAGAAAACATTTAAAGACAGTAATACCTGAGTACTGATGCAACATTCCTCTATGGGAACCATCAGTTCAAACATGAAATCTTACTGCAAATTTAGAAGGAATAGCATTCTGTAGATCATGGCCATTAAAGTATTAAATAACTTGGGTTTGATAACACAAAAGCATGGAACAAGCCAATAGCAGACTCATCTCAAGAAAATGCAATGAATCATTCATGTGGAGACTATGGTAGCTGCTTTGTTGATTTACTCTGGATCTGAGCCAAGTTGAGACATTAACACAACAGTAAATTAATTTTAAAAATGGAATTGTGAAAGGTCTTAAAAATTAGAACATCTTCTAGACCCATTTCCATGTCTCCTCCAGCATATTTTAGGAGCAATTACTACAGGCAAAAAAGTCCCTGCTGACAGCAAAGCTGAGCTTTCACAGCCCTAAACTGGAATCAACTTTAAAAGGTGGTACTCTTCACAGAAGGGTATAACCATGATTAAAATAACCAATAAAAAAATTTTGGACATTATCATTTTATTTATTAATGGACATGGAAATCAATGGTAGAATTTCTATTGACTTCCAAATGCCAAAATTTCTCCCCAAATATATTAATATAAAAGGTAAAGACATTATATGAAATTCCTTCACTCAATAAGCTCCTCTTGTTTCCAAGCTATTAGGTTCTAACCTCAAGCAAAAGTAAAGAAAGAGATGTCAAGAGAAATGTTAAGATTGCTCTCTAGCAAACATCACTGAACAAGAAGCAGTGTGTAAACTGAAAAAGATATCAGAAGGGAGATGCTCAGAAACAGGCTGGCAGCACTTGGAGAGAAGAGCTGGAAGCTCATAAGCAACATAAAAGGAGACCTAATGATGTCAGACATGAACTATATTTTAAATAAAGTAGAAAGGGATAAACACTAACGTGAATCTTCTTGCTGTTTTCCACTTCTTTAGAAAGAATGAAATTATGATAATCCTAGCTCAGAAAAGCACACACAGAATGCTTCTCTCATCATTTTGATTCTGACCCCCAGAACAGTCTTTTGGAAACAGAGATCTTTCTGGTGCTTATTAAGAGACTGATATGAGAAGCTGGACAAGACCCAGCAATGTGTGTTCACAGCCCTGAAATCCAATTATATCCTGGGCTGCATCCAAAGCAGTGGCCAGCAGAGCCAGGGAGGGGATTCTGCCCCTCTGCTCTAATGAGACCCCACCTGGAGCACTGCATCCAAGTTCTGGGCTCCCAGCACAGGAAGGATGTTGGCAGTGGGTCCAGAGGAGGCCATAAGGATGGTTAGAAGAATGAGGCACCTCTCCTATGAGGAAAGGCTGAGAAAATTTGGGCTGTTCAGCCTGGAAAGATGTCAGAGCAACCTTCCAGTACTTGAAGGAGCCTACAGGAGAGCTGAAGAGAGACTTTTTACCAGGGCATGTAGTGATAGGACATGGGGTGATGGCTTCAGACTGAAAGAGGGCAGGGTTAGATTAGATATTAGGCAGAAATTCTTCATGGTAACAGATTGCTCAGGGAAGTTGTGACTGCCCCATCCCTGGACAACCATCTAGTGGAAGGTGCTGTCTAACCCAAGTCACTACTGACAACATTTTTCACCAGTGACCCTGAACCCTCAAGCAATGCTGAAGACACCCTTCAGTTTGGTTCTAAGTAACACAGCACTTTTGGACATACCATTGGAATATCTGTGCCTTGTTCACAGGGAAATATTTTTCAACATTGCTTTGAAAAGCCTTTTAAAAATGGAGGAAGTGAATGAGCACTACAAAACATTCAGGAATCAAGTGAAGAAGCACAAAAATAACACTTGGATAGTATAAAACCTAAAATAAAGAACACATTTAAGATCCCACAAATAGTAAGGAATATTAATTTTTTCCTGAAGTTTTATGTAGAGGAGAAGGAGTTCAAGAGTGGTAACTTCCTATGAAATACATAGGAAAAAAACCCCAACCATCTGATGCTTTCAATCTTCACACTCCCAAGGAAGGATGGAGAACTGGTGCCAAAAACTGAAATACATTTTCCATGGGAGGAAAAGGGAGTGCTGTAATAACAAAAATTCATTCAAGAGTAATAAAGAAATCAGCAATGTTGTACAGGATTTGGAAAAATTCTACTTTAGATCAGCTACCACATCAAACTGCCTTCTCAGACCTTCAGTCTTGGAAAGTATTTGCATAACTCAGCAATCAAAAAAATGCATGAAAAATAAAGCCAAAAAGCACTCAAAGAAAGATAACTGAGGAAGCTAAATACATTTTTAAAATAAACCCTCTTTTCTAGCAAATCAGCAGCAATCCTGGAGTGTTACAGACAAAAGCTAGGAAGACTGAAGGTGATCAGCTTCATATTATGCAGAAATATTAAGAATATGGTTACATGTAGCAAAAGAATTTCAATGTTCAGTATGGAAAGGAAAAAACATCAAAGAGATGATTAAACTTGCTAAGTTAACTCTCTCAAAGATAGCATATATAAAGAGAGAAAGAGCTGATCTGGTTAGACTTGCAGATAACTAACTTTTAACTGTAAAACTAGGAGAGGTTTTATGTGTAAAATTCTAGTGTTGTGTCAACCCACCATTGAGGCTGTAGACCAGAAGAGATTGTTCAAACAACAGTTTGAACTTTGACCCAATCTGGGTGCCCCCTTGCCCAAAAAAATCTGAAGAAAATATGTTGGAAGGTTACTAGAGTGTGATCCAAATTGGATCCAAAATCTAATTACACCAAACTGCAACGGAAACCAAGACAATAATGCAAGGAGTACAATGCAAAGTCATTCTTGGTCCTCTACACAAAATTCCCAGAGGGGTAGGATTGTTTGACTGAATCTATGTAAAGTCTTGGAGAATAGGGACAAATTAAAGTCAAGGACAGCACCAGCTTTAGAAATTCCACCTACATTCCCCCTGTGTAGATTTGTAGCCTGTAAGGGAATTAAGGAAAGCAGTAAGAGAAATGAGTGTAAACATGGTTTTCTTGGATTTAAACAAATATATAAAAGAAATTTATTTTGAGGTTTAAATGGAAATGGAGGAAGAGTATTTATCCTTTTAGCTTTCTAAATGACTCTGATCTACATCCTATTTTGAACTACAGTTCCTGCTACAGAAGTAACCTTTGAGCAATAAACACCTCAAGGAGGGTATTTTGAGACCTCAGCTGAGACTCGTGGTCTTTGATGGCATAAAATGACATTTAAAAAGTGGGAAGTCCACCCAAGGAAAAATGTGTCAAAGAAATGAAAGAAATAAAACTAGTATATGGATAAAAATCTTACCAAAAAAATATAACTGGAAGGCAAATTAATATCAGCCCCATCACCAAATTTTATTATGAATTAGCAAACATGAGTCATTAACAAAAGTAACTGCTGTTTTCCAGTAATTACAGTTGTGACTGGAGCACTGACCCCCACACTGATTGTAGGAGACTTCAGAGTCCAGATCACATATATTCCTGCTGCTCCTGAGGTGGTTTAATTCCTGCTATCTGTTCACCTGCTACAAAGGGACTAACTGTGATAAGGCTTTGTGATTTATTCCTTCTATGGCTGCAAAAGCTTGTCAGGCAGATTAGCAGGGCTTTTTATTCAAACAGACAAAAAGGATACAAAGATCAAGAGCTCTCAGGGTATGGCAACAAATACAGAAACGAACCCATCCAGCTGAACAGCAGACAAAATAAGTCTTCACACTCAGGCATGCATATGGGCCATAACAAAGCTGCACCTGCTTGTATCATCTCTTCCTTTGCTATCTGATTTCTGCTCAGTTGCTGTGAACTGTGTAACCACGCTGAAATCAGGTTAAGTGGCTCACTTGGGGCGTCTTTTCTTCACTATGTCAGTGGTAATGTCCCCCCTGCATCCCCATCCCCCCAGAGGCGCTGGGAATGTAATTGAGGCAATTTCAACCTGGCTTTTATGTAGGAGAGGTCACTGCAGTACTTACTGCCACTAAGTGGTTTCAAACACCGTGCTGGTGTTTCATTCTCGGCAAGTCCATTCGTCTTGTCTGCTGCTTCTCTCACACCTGGGTTCTCATCTCGAGACTGGTCTTCACTTCCCTTCACAGACTTGGAACTCAGCTCTTCGGCAGCCTGTCCTTCACCTCTGCAGCCCTCTCTGGGTGTGGCACATCGGTCAGCACTTTGCTCACTCTGTGCTGGAGCACTGCATCCATCAGGGCTGTCTATTTTCTCACCATCCAGTGAAGCATGATCCTCAGGGTAACTTGAAACATTTTTATTATCTCTTGATTGCACGGAGTTGTTACTGGCAGGTGTCAGGGAGGCGCTGACAAGACAGTTCTTTTGGGAATGGTACTGAGGTATAATTCCAACAAATTTCAAGCCTTGACTTGCAGCATCTTGAATCTACAAGTTGAAGAAGATTAGATTTTTAACTGTCAAGCTGTCTTAGCTAAATAGAAACACAGAAAATAACACCCTTCAAGGCTGCAAGCATGTCATTTTGCTACTTTTGTCCACTACCACTAGAAATTGTCATGTTGCATTTATATAAAAAGGTACATTCAAAAGAAGCAGGATGAAAAGTTGCCTAAACCATCTGAAATAATGTGAAAATGGAGGGGAGGGAAAAGAAAATGGAAAAAGAGAAAAAATGCCTACATATTTCTTCATAAGAGATAAAAACCTGTTTGAAAAGCTTATTTATTATAAAATAGTAGAAGTGGTATTTCTTACAAAAATATTTTTGTATTGATCTTAAGAAATCAGAGACTTATTATTATATCTTCTGCTGTATTAGGTGTGTGATTATGACATTTACACAAGGAAAAGCTTATTAATTTTATAACAACAGTTGTTGTTTGTCCTATTTTGGATAGAGACACAAATGGCAAACTTTCACATAATGAGCTCATAAAAGCAAAGCTATTTTAATACACCACTTTTGGGAAGATACAGAACTCAGAATAGGAAAAGGCATTGTGACATGAGCTAAGAAGAAGAAAAAGGAAACTAAAAGGCTCTATCATTAAATCTTTACACTTCAGGCAAAGGAGGAAAATGAAGAATCAGATCACAAAAGACCCTAAGAAAAAAAAGCACTGGGCTAGTAGCCATGACAATTAGATAAAGCCAGCAGTAGCTAATGAAGGTTTGAGAGGAAGCAGAAAGAGAAATCTCTTTCAGGCAGACTCAGCACTATGGAGTCATCAGCCTCACACTCCTCAAACACAGGAGAAGTGCAAGTGCGAGACAGACTTCTGTGAAAACATATGAGTGTCTACTGCTTCATTTATCAAAATCATTCATTTCCATTTAATGTATACTCTTCACACAATGTAAAGTCTAAATACACATCAATCTTTCAAAAATAAATGCCTTGAGAATGGAGAAGTAATTTCACTTTGTCTACATAACACAAAATTCCAAAGAGTTAAAGAGTCTTAATTATTTGCCTATGCTCAAGTTACAGGAATTTAGGAAAAACAGTTCAGTGGGACTCTTTTCAGTGGCAAGTAAATAGGAAAAATTTGATATATTTTTTAAATTTAAGAGGAAGCTAATTTCTGCATCTTCACTAAGCACTTTTTTTTTTTGTTAGTTTTTTTTTATTTAATGAATCATTTACTTCCTGGTAACATGTTACTGCTTCAAACACACAAGCCTACAGATGATGCCTGATCAACCAGAACTTCCTCTGTCAAACCACTATTATATTTTCCATGTTACATTAACTCTTCATCATGATCACAGGAATTTAAACAGAGGCCTCCAGGAAACAAGGCAATGGTCTTCACAGGTGTTTAGCCTGGGAAACATGGGATGCTGACTTAAGTAAAGCTCACTGCTAAACAGGACAATAAAAATACCATTAGCAGTATCCTGGCCAAAAGGGTGTCTGTCTATAAAGAAAGCTTTTACCTAGCTCAGGAAGGCTGGAGTATCAGTGGCAGATGCATTCCTAATGTGCTCAATGGTCTGGGCTCTCCATTCTAACTCAATTAATACTTTTTCACACAGTTAGTGATAGAGTTACAAATTAATTTCATCTCTTATCACTCATGTACAGACACAACACTACATTTGTTTAGTAGGTTGCAGGGCAGCTAATTATAGAAATCTAACTAGTATGCAACTGTTAGAGATTTTGAGGATAGTACATATGTGGTGATATTACTGGTCCTGGTCAATAAAGACTGCTTGTCAAGCTATATCAGACTCCCACACTGTGATATGGATGAGAGAGAACAGCTTTTACAGATATGTCACAAAATTTTACAGGCTTACTCAAAAAAATCTTCTTTATTCTAAGGAGTACCTGAAGCTGAGGTGTTTCTTCTGAGGCTCTTGTTATCAGAATAGAAACATGAGGAATGAGAACCAAATTACAGTCTTACCTGTACTGGCCAAACAACTTAGCAGGAATATTGGAACAAAGAGTTGGTATCTTCAAGGCCCTTTCCCAAAAATGTTAATACTGTATACTACAGAACACAAAATCTTATTTAAACAGGTATTTCAAATTTTCCCAATGACATATGGCAAAACCAAGCATCTCATGATTCTCAATAAAGCCAATGTAGCAGGAAATGCTACATCAAAAGTGTAATACAAGCTGTAGAACAGAGAAGTGATGTATCAGCAGACAGAGTCTCTCCTTTGAACCTTTCACAAAACCACAAAGAAGCTAGCTCTCATCAGAAAGTGTAAAGGCTGAACATATTCAAACTACAAGGACAATTAGTTTTTCAGGATCCTGCTGAGAGCTTAAATATTATGGAATTTTAGTTGCCTTCACATCCAGACTGAATCACACCACCCAGTACAATCACATCTTCTGTTTCCTCTATTTCAAAGATCGAATATATGAATTAAAAAAAAAAAAAAAAAAGAAAAACCACACACATCAACAAAAA
>VZRX01002110.1:28718-88190 GCA_013398075.1 Notiomystis cincta
AAAAAAAAAAAAAAAAAAAAAAAAAAAAAAAAAAAAAAAAAAAAAAAAGATATTCTTTGCTTCTTTCCCCAGATGAGAACAGAAACATTTTCATTGCCTCATAAAGTGCTGCTTGGACGATATTAACCACAAATACAAGACCAGATCTCCATCACAAAAGACGTTATTGTTTAACCACAGAAGCAGAACTTAACTCATTTATTTCAATCTGGATAAACCCCCAAATGGGCACATCCAAATTCATTTGCAACTGGCTTGCAACAAATTGGATTTATGGCAGTTTAAAAATAGAATCTGCTAAAAGAAAGGGTGAAATTTCATGTGTACAGAGGGCCAAGGCAGTTAAAGAACTTAATGTCATCCCCATAATTTGCTTGATTAGAAACCTGGCATTTTCCCAGAGGGGAAAAAATGACAGATTTAGCCTTTGCTGTCTGAGAAATAAATATCAAATCTCCCACGAACTTTAGAAGGAATAGGAACAAGCACCGTGTCCAACCCTGATGTCACTACCTTAATTGAATTTTAGCTGGGGCACTTGTGTTAACATTCTTAACATTTGTGAAGTGTTATTGTTTATTTCAGAACTGCCTGACCACTATTTTTATACTGCATTTGGAAGAAAAGGAGCCATCAGCAGCACAAAGCAGTGTCACTAAACATTACATTGTTGTAGCAAATTTAAGTCCATCTTTTTAAATATTTCTGGTTCCCTTGAAGGCTCCCTACCCTAATTAGAAAATGGCTGACAGTCTAAATTAAAGATCTGTACAACCACGTCAGGCAACAGCATGGCTGAATGATGAAATCCTCTTTTCTGGAAAGTACTTGTTTTACTCTATACCTCTCACACTCATGTGAGAACCCATGTTCAAAAGCTCATTTGAACAGCCACATACAGGTTCTTTTCAAATCTATTTTGAATAAAGACACTTGGCAAGTCCATCGTACAGCACACACATTTATGATTCTGTGTTTCTTGTTCCGTTGTCAGCTCCACAATAATCTCCTATTAACAGCAAGCCTGATGGCACTCTTATAAATATGGAAACTCAGGGATATAGATCCCATGCTGAACAGAATCATACACTTTTGTCAGCTTCAGCAACTGCTTACAGGGAGATCCTGATCTCCCCCATGGGCTGGCACACAGAAAATCAAACACTTCCAGCAAGCTCAGGGTAGTATTCCACCAAAATCAATAAAAATGCGAAACAACACAGCAATTTAATAACAAGGATCTCTCTGAGATAAGAATTCCAAACAAATTATTTAGTAAGTGTTAGGAATTTCACTTAACTCTTTAATGCCAGTAACTGGACATTTTCTGAGACGTGTCCAGAGGAAAAGCAGTTTTACTAATGTCATCAAGGCACTTGAGTTTACAGCAGTCCTAAATGGTCTCAAGGCCTACACTTTCTGATGACCTGGAAAAAAACACCTTCAAAACTTCGGCACTAGGACTGAACATTTCATTAGTATGTTTGCTATATGGTTCATTATATCACAAGGTACTGAAAGAGTAAAAACCCTGAAACAATTTATGAAGACTACACATAGCAAAAATGCTCTTAGAGAAAGAAGCAAGGAACTGATTTTCCAGGAGCAAGGAACTGATTTTCTGATGGTCAGATGCATTTAGTTAGCTC
Source organism: Notiomystis cincta (assembly GCA_013398075.1). Classification (NCBI taxonomy): domain Eukaryota; kingdom Metazoa; phylum Chordata; class Aves; order Passeriformes; family Notiomystidae; genus Notiomystis; species Notiomystis cincta. The sequence continues at coordinate 30,368 of VZRX01002110.1, forward strand.
TGCTGTGAACTTTGGGAAAGACTGCTACTTAATCCTAGTGATGGCCAAACATATGGCCTTGGAAACAATAGCTGGTTAATTTTGCTCAGAGCTGTCTATTTAAACCAAGTACAAACTGCCTTAGTCAATAAAAGAAATGCATCTCTATTTATTTAGTTATTGTTTTTAAAAGAGCAGCGTCAAAGGCATTATAAAGGTGTCATAATGTGCACCAGAAACCAGATCAGTGCATTTCTCTACCTTCTTTTTTGGATTCAAGCAAATCTCCTTTGAAAACAGACAGCACCAGGGATCTTCATGCAAAAACCACGATCTTGTGGTTTGAGGAGAATGCTGTGTACTGCATGCCAGGGGTTGGAACTGGAAAAGTATGCTCAAGACTACAGTCTTCCAACTATGTCCTCCTTCATTAATATTTAGTAGAATAAGTTTCATCATAAATACTGCACATCCCCCTCCTATAGTTTGCTCATTTATGGAAGCAGATGTTTAAAATTAAGATGGGCTTTTAGTCTGCCTCTTATATTTTCCGTAGTCTCACAGGCTCCTTTCCTTAGAAGACAGGAACAGTCATCAAGGGTTTACTGCTTATTTTAAAACCAACTAAGCTTAGCTAATGTTCTAAAGGAGGATTTAGTTCTTTCTGTATGACTCAAAACTTTTGCAAATTTGGTAGTTTTGCATCTCTAATAACACATTACAAAAAAAAAAAAAAACACCACGATAATTCTGCTAATCAAATAGCAAAGCATCAACAGCTCATCATTTTTCTATCCTATTACTCTGGACTGTTGCACTGCTTACAGATTTCCAAACCATACAATCTTTCTGTCTAGGATGCTCCTTTGTTTAAGCCTGTACTTCCCATGCACTTCTGTTTTTCCAGTTTACATTCATCAAATTTTGAATTTGAGACAGATTGTGCATGTTCATATACATAGAAGTGAATATAAACGTAGCTTTTAGAAAGTGAAATCCCAGTCTGCACTCAAGTTTTCAAATTACCAAGTATTTTCACTGTCAATTACATCAAAATAGGCCATGAGGGATAAAACACTGGAGGGATGCCTTGGAAAATGCTGCCATAATCCAACCACTGATTTGCTATTTTAAGATCTCACTGCATTTGTGGCAGAGGCACAAGGACTAGAATAAGAACAAGGTAGAGAACAAGGCACTGAACAGGGCAAGAAAGCAAGCTTTGCAGTTTACAGCATGTTCCTTGGTAGCAGCCTCTGCAGAAGGGAACTGAAGGCTACAAACAGCACAGGGAGAAATGTACTGAAGCGAGGAGCTACTGCAACTTACTGCTGTGCTGAATAAAACAGAAGGTGGGATCTGCAGGCAGTGCTGCAGGAGATATTAAGTTACAGTAAGTTATACATCTCCTGCTACTGGAGCCAAGAAAGGGGTGAGATTAACAACTTAAATTCCTCTCCAACTCGCATTATATTCACTCCTGAGAACAATATAACCACTCTAAACATGCAGTGCAGCATGGTGCAAGTGCACTTGCTCCTTTCAGCATATTTCATTTCATGACAAGTCTTGTAACCAGTCTCGTCCTCTGTGGTCCTGGGTGTGTTGATTCTTCTCAAATTATCTCCTTTTAGCACCTGTTCCTTCACGGAAGGCAAAGGGTGAACACTGCTGGTCACACACTACAAAGATTCAGTGAGTGTGGTATTTGTCCAAAAGCCTCATAATATACCTGCACCCTCCCACCCTTCTCTAACTCTGAAAAAAAGTCCTGAAATTATTCACATAATTTAGGATTTATTCCCTACAATTTGTTTTAGACTTGGGAAAACTGCTAGAGAGCAGCCAGCTGTGCTCACTCAAGCCAAATATTTGATATAAGCTTTAAGTCTGTAGAAATTCTGTCCCAAACTCTTGCTTTAGAGAACTGGCATTTTTAAAATGTTTTTTATGTTCTGTGCAGGAATCTTCTGTGAGTAACTCCTACACTAATTGGTGAACATAAGCAAGGGGAATATAAAGATTTACAGAGACTTGTAGTTGATTGTATCTAAAAACCAATTTAGTAACTAGCAATAATATGATTCAATGTGTGTGATTTTAGTCCATCTCTGTTCTAGGCAGTGAAAACAAAGAAATAAAAAGGATCAGGACAACAGGGGTATTTTTAAAGTTTCAGACTTACAGGCTTTACATTTAATTTGCAGGGAATACTACTTTTATTTTTATATCAACCAAAGAGCATTTCTTTAAAATCACATTGTTTCATCAAGCCATCTGTTACTCATAGCCAAAATTACAATTTGAACAATTTGCTGGTAATTTATTTTAGCACAGTATAAAACATTATCATATTTATTGTTATTTTATAAGTTATTTTTTCCCACCAGACAGAAGTAGGATCATTAAAAATATCAACTATATACTTTATAACATCTGTTTTTATCTTGGGCAAGGGGATGACTGAAAGCTGCTGGGGGCAAAGGATTATAAAAGCACTACCAGGCTCCTGGGAGAGTCCTGAAAATAGTTTTGCAATGTCCATGGAAGATATATATCAACACCACTCATACAGGGCTTAGTCAAAAGAACACAAGTTGAAAGAAGCTTAAGCAGGAACAGATGTTTCCCTTCACACCAGGCTGTTTAAAATAGAGTATATGCTATTTTTTACCATCTCTTGTTATATATACACTTTAAAATGTTAACAAAATGCACTTTAATAAATATTATCACAGCAGATTACAAACAGCTGAACTACTGATGTTGAGTTTCAAGTTCTGCTTCATGACCATATCTACTGCTAACATCCAAATACTTAAAAAGTAAAATAGGGGCTCTGTTTGCACTGAAAACATGCAAAAAACAAAGCTGTCAGCTAAGTGCTCAGCAATGGTTTTCATTACAATGCACTAAAGAAATAATGTTGTATTGTTCTCTTGCAAATACCCTGGAGAGTGAAGGTTTTGTGGTGGGATTTTTTGGGTTTCTTTAAGGATGGAAATGATTTTAGAAGAGATTGAGATCACATTCTAGGTAAATAATCCTAGGTAATAAACAATACTCTAGAAGGGCCATTTTCTAGCCACAGAAATAAATCTGAACTGCTTATTTATTTGAAGAACAAACCTCTGAGCAGTATTAAAGACTCAATCTTTTCCCCTTTTCCCTTTTACTGCCACCTGCTCTGACTGTACCCCCTGCAGGAAACTTCTGAACAGACCAGGTAAAACATATGCAAAATAAAGAATAATGCTTAGGATTACAATAACCATCTAAGGACCCCTGGCACCAACAAAGTAAACACAGACTTCACAGAAGAGGTCCCTTTAAGACTGCAGCATCTGAGTCAAGAAATCCACAACACATTTGTGTCCTCAAGAACACATAAACTGCATCTCTTGCTCCTTCTAAAAAATAAATCTCAATGCAATGATTAAGAGATGAAGAATAAGTAATGAAAGAGACAAGAATATGAGAAATGGTGGAACAGCTATATGAGCCCCAGTATTTTGCTAGCTATTATAAGTAAAAGTGAAAAAATTGTAATATCAGTAATTTTCATATTCATTATTTTCTAGGAAATTGAAGACTTTTGCCTTCTCATTTGCTTGTCATGCTATTAACAAACAAAAATAATAATGAAAGTACATATTATTAAGGAGACATTGATATATTTCTCATCTTCCACATCCTCTTGCCATTATATAATCAGATGCTAAAGAGAGTTTGAAAATTCAGAAGCTGAGAGTTCAAAATAATTTCATATTGCTTTCACAGCAAATATAGGTATATGAAGCCCCTTGTATTGATTACACAAAACAGATATTCTTTCTTATGAGTAAGTATGTAGAAAATAAGTGAATCACTCCATTGACTAGGAACATCTATGGAAAAGATTTTAAAAGCTCTTGAAAATTCCTATAGGTATTTAGCTGTTATTTTAGAGGAGAAACAGAAGTTCTCCTAAATACTTTAACCCTGCATCTATCTTGCAACTTAAAAGAAGCTGGAGAATTAATCCATCTTTTAAGAGCAACACTAACACAAAAACTCTCCATCAATTAGAAGCACAACACAGAGGACTCTCCAGAAAACAATGTGCATGAACTAAGATAGCAGTAATTCTGAAAACTCCAAAACAGCTACAGATCAATGGAGGGGGAAAAAAATCAAGAGTGCAGGAAAGGAAGGATCTCAACATTTTAATTGAATCACCAAAGTAGAGACACGTGCAGTGAGAGGGACCCGTGGTTTTGCAGGGGGTGTAGCAGTTCCTTATCCAACCACTAATCCAGTCTGCTGCCTGAGGCTCCCTCCAATGGAGGCAGGGCAGACAATGGGCAGGAGGATCAAACCACTCCAAGAAAGGTCTCGCCCCTCAGGAGCACCCTGAATTCAAGAACAGTTTAGCAATGCATACTAACTTCCAGTGCATAAACCAGCACTTGAAACATACTAATACCTCGTGCCAGTTTTATTCCTGATAACATTAACTTTTCCATAAAGCTGTCAAGAGAGCTCAAATACAGCAGGTCCTTTCAGAAATGCCATGAGAGTTCTTCACACACGTCTTACTATTGTACAGCCTTTCTTTCAAAATTGTGCAATTCTCTTCTCAACTTGCCTTTGTACCACAGAGAACTGGGGGTGACTCTTTCAGAGGCCAACTCTAGATCAAGTACATGAGTGGCAGCATCTTCCAATGTATTCTGTTGGGAGATTCCTCCCTGAGGTCCCACTCTCTTCTGTCTGAGAGGCACCATCACTTCCATGGCCCAGCAATGCTATTGCTAGGCAATAAAATAAATGTCAAGAAACTTACTGGCAAAGTCACTGCATCTGCAGGAGTCAAGATAATTTTGTAGGGTGCTCTGGACTACAGAAGTTGTTCTGAGGATCAGTTGAGGGAGTGACACATTACTGGCAGCTTTGGAGCCAGTGTTAATGATTTGTACTCACTGAACTTGACCAAGACATGGGAGAGGGAAGAGCAATGAGCAGATTTGACACACACTGTCTCATCCAGCAGATTTCCTGGCACAGTAAGCCTTACAAAGGTGTTTCACAATAGCAGTCCTGTTACAAGCAGAACTGGTCCACTTCTGAAAATGCAGAACCAGTTATTCATGTGTACTGCCTCACTTTGCTGGAAGAAATCAGACTCACTTCTGAAGCAGCAAGGACAGATCAGCAGGGAGGGATCCATGTCTAGCCAAAAACACAAAAGGAAGATGCCTGCATTTGGATTTCAGTTAAGCTGCACCATTTTTAAACCATGCTCTTCTGTGCTTATCATGCTTCCTACTTCCCCAGAGAAGGATAATGAGTCCACAGGGACAAGAAATGTGAATCCTGCAATGGTGTCAGACTGAAAAGAAGATACCATACCAGAATTCCCTCTGATGGTGTTTTATTATGGAGATAACCAAGGATCCAAAGATATGCTTCCTAAATTTTAAGAAGTCAAAACTGGGGAGACATGGTACTGAAAGAATCTTCCATTTCCTAACCTGTCACCAAAACAAGGCAAAGATGTGAACATAGGAGTAAAACCTTCTGCCTGTTACAGTTCTAGACATGTACCTCAGATTGATGCAGAAAACAGAGGTCATGAGAAACATATTTGGTATTCATATAGGACTGTGTGTCCAAAATAAATCTTTGCTTGGGATGTCAGCCTAGCTCCTCCTTCCCTTACTTGTCTTGGTAAGACTCCAGAGAACACTCCCAGATGAAAAAATGATAACAGGATACAAAGAAACAAAACGCAACTAAGGAAGTGATTAAAGGGTACCATGAGCCACAAGTCAAAATATTAAAAAATGTGGTATCTTAGAAGCAACATCTCTACTTTCAACAACTTCAGAATGATCTGAGCCTCAGTTGATCAAAAGTTCAGAAGTTAGCTTTGCTTATTAAAAAGCAGATGAGCAAATCTTTAATCTCTGTTTTGCCTGAGAGCTAAAGACAGGTGTTAATACCAATACAGCAGTAAGTAACTAAACACACAACCGTTTAGTTACTTCTTTCATTGCCCACAGATGATGCATCAAGGATGCCATGGGACTGTTTAGGACAGGTTAAGTTGCACTAGATCCCCATGGATATCAAAGAACAAACACAGTATGGTGATGCTGACATGATTTTAAAGTACAGGAAGTGTGTATTCTATGCAACATCATGTCCCCAATATTTAAATATTTCCTGTCTTGCCATAGCCAGAAACCATGGCAGAAAAGCAGAGAAGAGAGTGGAGAACTGGGACAAAGTCCAGCAGTGCAGAAGGATCTCAGCAACAGAAAACAGGTTTGACCAGAGAGTCTCCTTGGGCATTTCTTAAACGTTTGATAGTACATTGTACTAAGGCACTTGTTTCAGTGAGCAAGAAGCATTCTCCAGGTGAAAGAACCTCCTTGCTACACATTTATATAGAGTTATAGAAGAAAAAAGCATTTATTACCTATGCTGTATGCCATTCAAAATTGTATTGTGTTTGCAGAAGGAAGCAGTTAATATTCAATATTATGTACATTTTCAATGTAACAAAAACTCAATCCAGAGAAGTTATTAAAATTGCATCCTTGTTCAAACTCAAGGTAAGTCATACTTGCTCAGCAGTGCACAATAAAATTAATAAAAATAATTTCTCATGGTATAGGAATTTTTTTAATTAAGCTCAGGGAGGAAATTTTGACTTATTCTGTTTTGAAAATAAGGCTATTCTATTTGGTTTGGGGTTTTTTAAATACAGTAATTTGAAATGCAGTAAGATGATAAACCTGTGCTAAAAGCCTCTGTTATGTAAAGCTTATGAAAAGATAAAGGATTTGCCATTTCAATTAAAACATTCTATTAACTTCAATTGTATTCTACAGTTGAAGAAGAATTATAAGGCTGTTCATTTTTTAAAGAAAGGGAATTGCCTACTCTTAACAGCTTTTTTTTACTACTTTGTTTGAAGATCATCCTTTATTTTTCCATTAATTTTGTTTGTAAACATCTGGTTTATATGCCCTTAAAAGCAATGGATATTTTTGTTGCTCAGACAAATTAGTTAATATGACAATTAATTCCTACTCCCAAACAAGTCTTGTTTCCTGAGTTAGATTTACATAAAATTGCTGAGACTTTCACAATGTGTTTAATCAGATACAGTGATACAGCATGCACTTGACAGCAACAGCTTCAAAGAACTTCAAATTTCTCTACATCAAGTAACTTCTGAGGATGGGAGACACACTCAACCTACAGAGAAACAGTAAATATACATTCTAGCTATTAAAATTTAAATTATTATCTTTCAAAAAGGCATCTTCATAACCCCATAATCAAATGGCTTCTATCACCAGAAACATTTCCATGTCTAGAAAAGCATTCTAAAGAGTCTCAGAATTGGATATTTATGGAAATAAGATGACTCCTGGATTGTCATTTTGTTTTCATGTTATCCATACTCTTTCTGAAGTTACAAATGCAAAGAAATTTTCTGTTTCAGTGATGCACAGTTTTGCTGCCAGTTGTGACAGTTATGCCTATATTTCTACTCTGACTCAAAGAACTGAAGAACAAAATCAAACATGTTGAAACTGGTACACAATAACTACACCAGTTTTTCCTAAGTGTGAATATATTGAAATAATCCAAGATAACATCAGAATAGTAGTATAAGAACATAGTTCAACCTGCAACGAAAGTTGGGCTCAAATTTTTGAATATTATGCATTCAGAAAACTTCTGTTTGTTCTGATACCAAAATCTATATATCTTTAAGTACCAGATAACTATAGCTGCTTTATTTTTAATGCAGTTCTTACAATTCACAGTTAAAGGAAAGACTGAAGATGAGCATAGTCTGTCAAGCTGAGTCCCCATCAAGCTCATAAAGCCTGTGCTGAAGTTTATTCTAAAAGTTTTCTTAGCTATTATCACTGCAAATGGACTAAAGCTAGGGGAGTATGCCTACTCACACCCTGTGGCTAAATAAATACACTACTCAGTGCTAGTTTATATAACATGCAAGAGGACACAACAGATGCTGCAGAATTTGAAACAAGCACAATCTGAATCTGTTTTCACTAAAATGGACATAACCTGCTCATTTCCAGTCTGGCAGAATATTATAGTGTCAAAAATAATCGTAAAAAGAAGGCAACAGATAAAGAATTGCAGTGTTCTCTTCAAATTCCCCAGTATATATTTAATACTTAATTGAAAGCAACACTCTTCTGGTTCACAAAAGTATTTTGGTTACCAGTACCAACTCTATCAAACACCATGTGATACTGAAAGAAAACTTAAATAATCTGGGGGTTTCCCTGGAGGTAAAAGGCTTTTTAGGTAAGGTATTATCCAATAGGATATCTGGACACTAAAATGGAAACTATATATATTGTTTCAACATAATAAAATGTACATTACAGGACCATTTTCTACATTGATATCATCTGTGGGAGGTCATTCTCCTATGACACTATAAATAATTCTCTAATAATGTATGATCAACGTTGCTTCTCTTAAGAAACATAACTGTTGTTCAGATACTTAAAATTACAAAACACCAAATTCTAGTGCAGTATTTTAGCTGGTCAAAGTGATACATATAGCTAGTATCAAAGTGACAGAACTAGAAACAGTAATTATAGTGCAAATAAAAGCATACTGTGTTTTAGGATTTGCCCCTCCCCTTTTCTTTTTACTCACTTTCTTAATAAAATCAGGGATCTCCTTTTTCTCTGAAAGGTGGTTTAAGGAGGAGCAGCACTCTACCTCCAAGACATATCCTTCACTATTGACGTCACCTTTTGAAGACCTAAAGAGGCAGACAGAAAAGAAGGATCAATTTCTGTTGTTACAACTGGATACCCAGATATCCCATTTATAAGTATTTCTCCCAGAGAGCTAAACTTCAGACAAAACTGTGGTTCCAATACATTCCCCCCACTGAGCTCAGTGCAGTTCTGACAAGTGGCAGCTACAGTATCTCACCCACTTGCTGGGAGAGAAAATCCCACCAATGACCACGGATGGTGGGATGCTTCAGGCACTTCCAGATTTCTCTTTCTGTCCAAGAAACACTTCGGCAGTCTGGTATCTAGGGCCAACACCAAGGAGATGCACAGGTGATATAAGTCAAAAGATACAAAAAGAAGGTTCCAATGCAATGGTACATTGACATGTGACAGATGCTCTGGGCACCACAGGGCAGCCTGATATAAGATGTATTTCACAGACAGCAGCTAAAAGGAACCCCATCTCTTATCCAGAACCATTCCAAGTCAACATCTAAAAATCAGAGGCTAATCAAAATAGTTTAACCTTCAGTCTTACCTTATGTTTTGTTTTTGAGAAATTTAAAGCTGTGCCTGAAGTTCCCTTTTCTTTCAGAAGAAACTAACTCCTAAAATAATTCAAAATAAATGGCATCTGCCATATGTATTTGCTGAACATATCAGCACTGTGGAAACAAAGTATTGGTCAAAATATGCCAGGGGAACCTTGGAAGTTATACTGAATGATCTTCAGAAATAGTCTGCAGCATGCAGTGCTACTGAAGGCAATTTTCATCTTCTCCAGACTCCCATGAAAGGAAACTGATACACCTGATCAATAGAGGATATCTACACAATCACTCGCTTTCTCAGTTTTTCAGGAGAACAAATGGAAGAATATTAAAAATAAAAGCTCATTCTTGGGATTAGTAACAAAGCATTTATCTAACACTTCACAGAGAATCAAAAGAGCAAGTTCCAAGTGAAAAACTAATCCTGGCCAGCAGTTTCTTGATGCCTGGTTACCTACAGGACAGGAAGAAAGGTACAGAAGTTTGAACTGGGAGCGCTGAGGAAGCAGCAAAACAGCAAAAGAGGGGCTTGGCAGGCTTGCCACGGTTGCAAAAGGCAGCCTGTGCAAAAGGCCTGCTGTGGGGCCTGGGGCTGTGTGACACGTAGAGCACGGCTCAGCTGCAGATGGTCCCAGGGGCTTCCCCATGACATCAACAGCTCCCCGGAGCCATGCAGGGCGGAGGCTGCTGCCTGCGAACTGCCAGGGTTTCCTAGGCAATGCTGCAGACATTCCTGTGTTTGAGCCGCCCACTCTCACACAGGCTACGCTCTCGCTTCATTTCTCTTCCCTCACTTGTACCTGAACAGGTGGTAGCAGACTGTGCATTGCTTGGGAACACGGAAATCCCTTCCCTGTTTGTTTTTCCCCTCTTTTCTAGATTCTTCTTATAACCTGTGTTTCCATCCTCTCCTTCATTCTGGACAAAAATTTTAACAAAGTATTGGTGTTCATGAAAATTCTTCAAACATCTTTACAGAATTTACAGAAGTCATTACTGAGGGACTAACAGTATTCTACCACTACTCCTCTATAATGGGCATACATAAATTAATTTATTCAGCAAGAATAACTTTGTCAAGGAAATAAAAAAAAATTTTTAAAAATATTTTGAGAGGGACAACAAGTGTACTGTAGAGAATCATTTTTGCTGTTCTAAAGTCTTAGATAAGAGAATCTATTCTGTGCAGATTTTCTGCCACAAATGAACTGGAGAACATGAAAATAAACTTTAGAAAGTCTCCCTGCTAGCATACTTACAACTATAACCAATTTTTATTTTAAATCTTAATATGACTAACAGGAAAAGTAGCCCTGAAATCTAGCCATGTTCCAGACAGAAATAATATGAACTAGGACTCTCTAATGCTCAAGCAATCAATAAATCATCAGAACTGCCACTTGATATTGCAAAGTCAAGCCCATACATTGAGCGGAGCAAATACAACTCTCCAGTGCTTTGGCTGTTGTGTAACTACAAACCAGAAATGTGTTATCAGCAACAGGCAGCAAGGAACTTTTTAGGCAACCAATCCCATTTTAAGGGGTCAACTTCAAAACTCTACAAATGCAAGGAACAAACATCTCCACTATTTCCCTTGCTGGGATAACCCATTGTACTCATCACAGTTCCCTTCCAGCCCAGCTGAGGAAGCCACTCCCCTCCCAGAGACTGTAAAATACAGCTCAAATTCAAAGTTCAGATATCAAACTCCGGAAATTAAGTATGTGTCATACTATTTCTGTGCCCACCCATTTGGCAAACACTGTTCATAACTCTACCACTGCTGTGACCCACATGAAAGCTCACTGTTCTAATTACTTGAAAGAATGAGAAAGACTGTATTTTAATGTTTAAATCTCCTGCCTACCTGAAAAAATTAATCCTTTTCAACCTAAATTGGTGACATTAATAGCCAGGTATAAGGAAAAGTTTGCCTTGAACCACTCTCTCCTAATTCCTCTCCTCCCCCTAAATAGCTCCCCAAGCTCTGATTTTTTGCAATTTTTGGAGGACCTGCTTCCAACCTCTTTGAAAGGAGTAAGAGTTATCTGAGATACAGATTATATCCATTAAAATATAGTGATTATTACTACAGCTGCTTAAAATGTCCTGTTTAACTCCTTTAAGAAGCACTTACTTTAAAACACACTTGCTGCTTGGAAATATTTGAGACAATAAATTCATTCTCTAAGAATTTGGGGGCTACCTCTGCACTAGGGCTCATGAAAGAAATGGCATCAAATACAACTGCACTCTGCTACATACATTATTTTACAGAACACACTTAACAGATCCTAATAAAGGCCATAAAATCCTTAGTTAAAATATTCCAACAGAAGGACTCTATATTTCCAAGAAGTATTTTTCCATGCTCTCAAGTAAATTATGTCCATATATGTTAAAAGCAAGTCTTTGTCTATACTGGTAGTTTTCACCTTTTCAGGAAAATTTTAAAAGCCTGTTATTCTGTCAAAAACAAACAGAACAAAAGCCATAGCTTTTCATGTGAAAATAATAAATAGCTGTGGATGTCACAGACCAGAGAAATTATTTTCTGAGCAAAGCTAGGTGGGCAAGAAATTGTTTCCAGTCTCTATGCAATAAACAGTGCATTTCATACATTCATCACGATGCATTTCATAAATATCATAAAAGTCTCTCATTAAACTCTTTGAATATTATTAATATAGCCATAGAGAAGTAGACAATTATAGGTACAGGTAAATTCTGTATGAACAGAATTTAATATAGTTTTTGTTTTATTAATTTAATGGGACTACTTTCAGGACCACTTTCATTATGAAAACTATGAAATAGGACCCCCATAAATATACATCTATCAAGATCATGGAAGTAAGAGAACAAGTCCAAAGAGCACAGTTCTGTGCACTTGCATTCCTCTGCTCTCTTCTGAAAAAGGACTGATGTCAATCGTGAGAAATAACCCAGTAATCCATACCCTGGAGTCTCTTACCAGTTTTATAGCACAGGATGTTACTGGGAGTCCAATATATAAAATATTTTTAAATTAAAGCAATGGTTTTATGTAAAGTAGATTTCCACTTTCCTATCATAAAATATTTCTCAACAAAAAGCAGAAGAGAAAGAGAAATGCTGACATCAGTTTAGTCAAAAAAAATGTGTAAGCTCCAGCAGTTCTAAAGATCTTCCTTTTCTTCTAGATGCACAGTCAGCAACTTCTTCCTTTTCTTTTTGTCCTTCTTCCTTTTCTTTTTGTCCTTCTAAGTTGGAAAATTAAATCTTCCTCCCTTCATTGCTTGCAAACATCTGGGGGGCTTGTATTACCTTTATTCCTCTGATAAAAAAATCATGGAGTTAATTAAGAAAGGTCCAGCCCTGAAAGAAGCACACCGGGATACACTAACGCTGGAGCCTTCTTGGAAGCCAGGATGCACCGGAGAAGCTGCCCCATCCAGACTCATTACAACACCCTGTACTCACTTGTAACACAATTTGGGACACCAGAGAGGGAACACAAGGGACAGCAGAACAACACTAGCACTTCCCCTGCAGTGAGGAAGGGCAGTCTCCTACCTCCTGCCCCAGGAGAGGACAGTCACTGGTTGGCCATGGAGACTGACAGAAAACTTCATTGCGACTTATGCACCCTGGGCATTAATTTATTTTTCTTCCTTTGTTATACATCTCATTGCCTGTTTATCTTTTAACAATTTTCTTGAAGAAGGATTTTTCTGTCGCTGTACCCTCAGTGCCCACCATGGACAATCTTAACCATGGGATGGCAAAGAGCTGAGGTGGAATTTCAGGCTACCTGCTGCTGAGCAGAGGGACAGCATTCACAGGCCTGGTGGGGTGGGGATAGAGGGCACCCTCAAATTTTACTAATATGGAAAGGGCTCAGGATCACAGACTTCCAACAAGTGTCATCCTGAATCCTAAACAGGCCACTAAACAAGAAGATCATACATGGAATAAATAAGATTTTCACTTATAATTGGAAGTTCACTGGCCAAAAGTATGTTACAATGGTTGTTTCACCAGGCTGTCATTTCCTGCACAGCTGTTTGCTGTTAAGCACCATTTTATGGTAGAAAAACCATAACCAGCTGTGGAGAACCAGTAACTTACAGAGTAACTATTAAAGCTGACAACTTGGTGTCCGTTACAAACTGGATTTCCAATCCTTTTCAGATACAAGAAGGAATTGAGGAAGCCAACATTTGGTCCTAATCTTCCTGAAGTTCCCAATGCCCAAGAGCTCAGCAAGCCAAAACCCACTTGTAAACTGCACAGACACTCTAAAATTATTGTTTCATTAAGATGATGCTAAGAATATAAGTGCAGTTTTGAGATTTTCCACTACACAGGAATAGCTCTACCATTCAAATAGAACTGTACACTCATAACAAACTGGTCTGTGTTACAAAAACAATAAAACCACACCAAAGGGATTAACATGAGCAGCTAGTATCTCTACAATTTCAGGTTAAAAACCCAGCAAAACTAGAGTATCTCAAAACTATGAATGCAACAACTTAAAATCCATAAGTTTTATGATGCTCAGCCAAAAACCATACCTTTTTTTATAAAAATAAAAGCAAGTATATTGCATCATAAGAGCCTAAAGTCTAACTCATCTGACACTGTTTTAACATTATTACCTAGACATTTTCTTTACTGTAGGAAACTGTATCACTGGAATATGTGTTATTGTTAGTAAAATTTATAAACTTTTTTTAATGACAGCATGTAGAATTTCTTGAGAAAAGTCTGAGCATGTATTGATACACAGGCATCTTTAATGTGCAGTGTTTATAATTTTGAGAACACAGATGAAAGAACATTTATTTCGGGTCACTTAAAAGTTATTGTGAGGAAATATGTATTTCTTTGAACTTGTAACAAATAACAAGCTTTCAAAACTCCAGCCATTGTGCTTTGAGCTAAAGGAAGATATCTGTTGACTCTTGGGTATGGAATAAATATTATCTTTTCATTAAGTTGAAATCGGCCTGCTGAGACCAACAACACACACTGCATTGCACACAAAACTGTTTGATCCTAATGCTCATGAAGATAAATTCAGATGTTTCTCATCTTCAAGCTTAAATCCTACATGGAAACCAAATAGACATGGACACATATGCATTTATATTCAAAACAATAATATATTGCATCAATGAAAAGTACCTACTTTCACCAAAGTGAAATACCAGCAAAATCAGGAAACTGTAAAAATCTTGGTTTATTATTAAACTTTTGAACTCAGTCTGTCAAATTCCTTTGCAGATAAACAGAGTTCTTGTTATCCAAGTGATGATAGTTTGCATTTTGTCAGGACTAATAGATACAGGAATTACAGAAATAGAATTAGAATCATCTCATCAAGTGAATCTCTGCAACACCTGACATCTCATTATTTTACAGAAAGTGAAAGCAGCTGCAAAGCTGTTTGAGGTAAACACAGAAATTTAAAACATTTAGAAACTCTAAAAATATGGTTAAATTATACTACTTAGTCTGCTTCTGCAGAGCATGGTCTCCCTGTTGGATTGCTTTACTGGCTGCAGGCAAAACCTGTAGACTGCATGTCCTAAATCATAGATGGAACAACATAGAGGAATTCTTTGGAATACCATTTATATCCCCTGCTTCTCTATCATGGTGAAATGAAGCATCTGCAAACATGTCAAAACTATTAAAAGCAGACAGTTTAAAAGTACAGACCCTGTATCTTTCCTGGTGAAAGAGAATGGAGGTTCCTTTCCAGTGCTGAGTACTTAGAAAGGGACACCAAAACATTTTAGCTGACACTGACTTTTGAAACTTTAAGATACCAGACAGGGGTATCCACACCGCGGGTTGCTGGGAACAAGTCAAAGCAGCTCTGTGTTATGGTTTTATTATAATTTTGTTCAGGGGCTGACTTTGCAATTTCTCTATAGGGAACAGGTAACCTGCAACAGCCACAAGCTGTCCAAAATAGTAACGTACCCAGGACACCTGCACAGAGACTCTTAAAGCAAAAAAAACAGTGAGTGTGGAAATAAAAGGCCAAGGAGAAAAAGGGTTTTGCACACACAAAGAACTACTGATTTGGGTTCCTCAGGAGAATGCAAGCAACATATGTGATAATCACCTCATCCTGGTGAGCCAGAACCTCCCAAATATATGGACCTTCCCCCTCCCTTCCATCAGCAGAGATCCACTGCTTTTCAGATAGCAGCTTTTCTGAGCTTTCCTTTTTTCCCTCTCCTGAGATTCCAAGTGTAAATCAGTGTGAATCTACTCTTCTCAAGCGTAAGCATGAATCAGAAGGCCACATTTCTACTTCACACTTGGAGCCTTCCCCCAGTTCAGAAAAAAAAAATCTGTAAAAACCTGGGCTCAAAGAGTTTTCTTTGCATAATTGATAGAAGATTTCTTCTTCAAGAAAGCCACGTATCTCAGAACTCAGCACAGACAACAGAACAGACAACTGCTTTTTAGTTAAGTCCACTGAAATTTAGAGGGGGAAAGGAAATATTCATGAGCATTGAAATTATTATTCTTTTATCCAACTCTATGTGACTTCCAAACCATTTTCCAGTCAACTGGTTAATGTACACCATGCCATTGTATGCTACAAAAATATTTAAATTTATTATATTAAATTTAATGAGAGCAATGGCAGAGTTGTTTAGCAACTTGGTAGACTACCTTCATGTCCAGTGCCACTGAGGAATTAAACACTCCTACACTTATTTCAGTTACTTAATTGAACATGATGCCTTTTGCACTGCAAACGATTGCATTGTTGGTTTTTTAAAAAATCTGTCCCTTAATTCCATATTTTCCCTAACACTTGAGTGGATAACTCTTCGTTTTCAACAGGTACAGCTTCCATGTATGTTAGGAATGTGTTTCTTCAAACGTCCTACAGCAGGAATGACTCCTATTTCCATATTTACCACAAATGATTACATAGCCAAGATAACAAAGCCAGTGATACCAGTATAGATTAAATAGAAAGCTATCAAAGTGACTTTAAAAGTCACCTTAACATACAATGCCATTGCAAATCCACACAGAGTATTTTGAAACCACAGGACAGTGGCAAAACAGGATAAAAGTAACACTAACAGGTACTGTTTCCATGAATTCTAATGCACAACATGCCTCAGCACTACCTTTTCCATTTTATCCATTAACAAATTCAGGCACTGCAAATCTCACTGACAGCAGCAGCATGGTGTTCCTGATACCCATCATCTACTGCAGCTGGTGTAGCCTCTTCCTACATTTGGAGAGGCAGAGCTATAAAACTAAGTCCTCAAAGCACAGTCAAAAGTACTAATTTTAAACCATGAAACTGACATGGAAAGGTGCAACACTGACTAAAGACTAATTCAAGCATTCAGTTCCATCTCTGTATGCGTGGAATTGGCATTACTCTAGGCACTAATGCAACAATTTCCTTTCTGTTCCTTTCAGGGAACAAAAACAAAGGTGGAAAAGCACACTCGGTATCCACCAGACAACGGACAGATGAAGTGCAGGGTGTTGGAGCCATCTGTGGTGAAACACCTGCAGTGAGAAAGGACCTCCTGCCTCAGGTGTTCCACAGAAGTGCCCAGGAAGCCCAAGGGTGGGCCCCACACCAAGGTACAATTTTCTATGACTCTTGGCTCCTCATGAACACCATACTACCAAAGGGACCAATTTGTACTCCACAGCATAAATGATGTTACTAGTGATCCTACAACTGTGGCTGGACTACTTTTACTCCTAAAATCTTGTGACAGAAATAAACACTCATTTGATTAACCTAAGCCAACTTAACTTCTACCCACGATTTAACTGTTATATACAGAGTCTGCCTTGAGATGACAAGACACCTGACAGTCCTCAAGGGAAAAGATATAATTTAATCATTATCAGCAATGTAATGAGAAAGGTTAATTAAAAAATTAACAGTACATCTTTTTTTTTTCATACTGTTACAGGTTTCTAATCCCCAGCTGTTTGTGGAACAGCATAAACTTGCAGTTCAGATACAGGTGGTCTCTATGCAGGCCACAGTCATCTGAGATCTCTGCAACACCCATCTCTCTTCACTGCACTTGGCAATGCAAATACTTGTTGCACTCACACACTATGGGAGAAGCTGCTTCCATACTCTCAGCCAAACTCAGGAACATTTAAGCTACACCAAATATCAAACTGATGTAATTTCCCTTTCTGGTACTTGTTTTTTTCCTGCTTCACCACGTCTCTTCCGCTTCCCCAGGCAGTCAGAAATGACAGATAAGAGAATGCAGAGAAACGGGCTGTGAATGTAAAAGGAAATATAATTGGTTCAAGACTCTCTACTGTCTTCAATTTTGTACAGTCATTTACAGCTGTCTCAAGTGTGTGAAACACTGGCACCCAAGTGAGTGAGCAGGCAATTAAGATTTTGTACTCGTCCACAACCATTCTGCACAGATGTAAACTACTGGATACAGTGTGAGAGCAGTGACACACTGAGCACTCTGGCTTGAAGACCACGTCACTCCACTGAGAAGGAAGCTGCTCTTCCCTACAGGTTTTCAGAGCTCAGACCTGGAAGATGTTGAACCCTCAGACCCCTAACCAATAGAGGTCCTTAAGTGCTTACTTAACATGATAAACTCATGCACCTAAATACTTCCACTGCTTGCAGCAAGGTATTGTGTAGGCAGGGAAGGCAAGGCCTCAAAAGAAGGCAACATCACTCAACAATTCCACTGTTCAGCCAAACATTCTATGCTTTAACCATGAAACTGGAAGCCAATTAAACAATATTATCAGGCAAGCCAGCATGAAGTTCTGTATTAACAAAACTAAAATCAAGTCAAGGTACATTAAGAGTTATTTTAGAAGCTCAAATTGCCTGTGACGCCTAATGCCTGCATATATTTGCCAACAAAATGCAGAACTTTTTCCTTAGGTCAGAGGCTGAAGTTAAACCCTGTCTCTAACTGCTATCAACTGGCTACCAGGCTGTAGCAAATTGAATGGTGAATGGTTTATTTTTTAAATAGAGGTATAAACCAGCTTCATCCTTTCCTTCCAGCATCAGCACAAAGAGAGGGACTAGGATTGGGAGATGGAGGTTTAATTATCTGCCAGCCTTCAGAACTGGTCATTGTAAGAAGGGCTGGACTGGGAATGCAACTAATGTAGGAAACTGCAGAGAATGGCTGCAACAATACAGGCAGCTGGAGAGTTGGGGGTGGTCAGATAATATTCAAATAGGTTTTAAATCATTAACCGAAAACCACATGGTTACAAATATCCACATTTTAATTTTCTTCTGGGCTATTTAACAGCACATCCTATTGGTTTTTTTGGTTTTTTTTTTAGAAATCACATTAAATCATAAAAGAACAGAATATCTGTTTCTTTATTCATCTTCAGACTTTGAATATATAAAATACTCTTAATACATTTTAAGAAATGAGCAAAGAAGGAAAGCAATCTTTTTATTTATGGAGTCTGCAGTGACTAAAAATTTAAAAGAACTTGTACTGTTTAGAGGAAAGTAGGATCTAAAGTCTACACATAAATTTAAGAAATATGCAATAGTACTACAGTTCTCAAATTAATTATATTAACTGTAACCATCTAAACACAAAATATGCCTTTTCTAAGCAAACAATTCTTCTGTCATAATTTAATCTCTGAAATTCTTAGAGGGTACCAACAAGACCATCCTCACAAACTGTCAGGCATAGGGCTTGTTTGTTTGCCTCTCATGACAACACATCCCAAAATACAGAGCATATTTCAACTTGTTATTCTCCAAGTTGCCTGCCAAACTGCAGACAAATTGTAAACATGAAGAACATGTTAAGCCTATTCAAGCCCACCAAAAAAAAAAAAAATCAAGTCTTGCACAGCAAACTCTGCTATAATTTCCTGATGTAGGTCAAAACTCGGCAGGAAATCACATTGTCTATTTTTATCCCAGTTCACTGGAAGTGCTTTACCTTTCTGTTTTCTTGATAAGCACAGCCCTGAAGATTTGTTCCTGGGGAGTTTTCTCTTTTTCATCAGTTGGTTGCACAAAAGGGTGGACAGCAGCCAAGACAAAGCCCTGCTGGTACAATTCTTGCAGCTGAGCTGGAAGATCACACAAGGAGGAGAGCTTGATTGCAGATGATCCTGGCAGCTCAGCTGGAAACAAAGAAATTGGTCAATAATCTGACACTGGACTATCATGTATTTTAAAATCCAGGCTCTTCAGAGTCAAGCAAGCTTCACACTGATCTAGAATATTAACACCAAAACTGACCTTTCTTGAGACCCATTTTGTATTTCAGATTTTAAGCAGGCTGTCTTGGCCAAGGACTTGTATCACACAAGAGACTGGTGCAATTAAACAAGAAGTCAGATACATTAAAATGCCAAATTCACTACGAAGTCTGGCAGAGATAAAGTGAAGAATTTAATAAAAATGAAGCAGTTGGTCAAACGATATTCTAGGTTTTAGTAGTCGTCATAGCAATGCAAGTAGAGAAGAGTGAGCCATGAGTCAAAAACACAAAACAAGAGAAAAGAGATAGTCAATGAAGGCAGAACATGTCAAATTCAAAACCTATAAAAAGAAGCATCCATCTACACAAAATCAGACTAAAAGATCACTGATGCAAAATGTTGATGAGACCAAGTACCTGCCAATGTGTCTGAAAATAATTTTGTAGGTATATGGATAATAGGAACACTGAGTGATGCATACCTATAGTGATGAAAAACCTTTTAGAATAAACACTAAATCTTATACCTCAGGGTTTAAGCAAACCTGTACATATTAGAGATGAGGATGAGACATACTATATGAAAATAATCCTCCCCCAATCTGCTTACTGTAGAGTTTTATGCCTTCCTGTCAAATATTTGTTGCTGACTCCTGTCATACACTTGACACACACATGGATATTTCAGTCAGCATAGCAATTGCCCTTATTTCTTTGGAATCTTGAGGGATTCAAAAGAAAATCCCATAAAACACCTAAAACAATCTTTTATTCTCTTTTTCTCTACATCAGTAATTCCTCATACACTTTTCATACTTCATGGGAAATGACATCTCTCTTTCCTGACCTTTGCCTCTTCATTTCCATCTCGCTTGGAGGATATTTATTATTTCATCTAACCCACACCAGGGCATACAGGGTGGTGAGGTGCTGGATGTTCTTCCCTCCCACTGAAATCAAGAGGAAGGGGATGCTGCAAGAAACAACAGAGGTACCCAGCACCTTGCTAGCCTTTGCTTAAAAAAACAAAAAAAAAACAAAAAAAACCCAACAAAAAGCACTGGAGAATAGTTTGTATGAATGAAGCCAGCAATGCAAAATAAAGGTTTCATTGTACTGCTTTCTCCATCAAACTGTATGGCGACCCTTTATGAATAATTTAAGGAGTTATCAAAAAGCTAATAAATATTCAAACCAAATAATACCAAGGAATAATTTAAATAATAATAGAATAGATGTGCTTGGTATGTTTTTTTTCTTTCATATAAGACCACATTCCAGAAGGGAATAATAGAACTTTTTGACCAGGAGTTTAAGATGTATAATTTTTTTTTTTATTTTTACAAATAAAATGAGATCCAAGCAACGTGCACATTGACAGACAATAGAGCTCTACCTTCAAAAACAGCATACAAATGACTTCAGAGTCATAAAAAGAGATGGCACAATGAATAATGCATAATAAATAATAAACCAAACAGTTACTTACTGGTGCCTACTGGGGATCAAAATAGGGAAACCCAGATCACAGGACTCCATTTTCCCTCTTTTGGCTCAGAGACTCCAAATACTTTTTGACTACACTGCAAATAATTAATTTCTAAATATGGAGTTTACACAATGGAATGACTAAACACTACTACTCAGTGCTGTTAATTCTGGTCATGGTGCTCCAATTTTTAACCATCACCTATGAAAACTGATGCTCTCCTGGCATATGTTTGTAGTGTCAGGATTCTTCTGAGGACAGCTTGACTAAGACTAGTAAAAAGTCTAGTCATTAACATGGGAGACTGACTGCTTCCTCCTAAAAGCTAAACACGAGGAGAAAACGTGAAAATACATGTAATTGGAGCCTTGGGATGTAACTTGATTAAAAAAGAAATGTAACAGAAAATAGAGATGGGTGGGATCATCCAGCTAGTTCATCCTACTACCTAGAGGCAGGATCAGTTCTAGTTTAGTTATTTCTCAGTTTTTCTCATCTATTTTTAAAAACCTTTAGTAATGGAAATTCCACAAGCCCCCCTAAGTCATTTTTCAGCACTTCTCTATTCTTCCTACTCAAAACCCTTTCCTAGCACGTGGCCTATATTTCCCTCTCTTAAATTGAAGATTGCTACTTCCCCACTAGAGAATTTCTTTTCTGCAACAGCATTTTATAACTCCTAATACCATTCATGCCTTAACCTTACTTTACACTTTCTAAACTCAGTCCTTTCAATGTTCCTGTTCTCATGTCCTCTGTATTTCTAAGTAACTTTTGATGTTCTCTCCTGATTCTCTTCAACTGGTCCACATTTTTCTTCAAGCACAGTACCTAAGTTTCACCACAGTGATCCAACACAAGCCTCACCACTGCTCCATTGAATGGAAAACTCCTTAACACTTGTTACATCCGATGTCAGTTTATGCCATCTGGGGAAAAAAAAGCAAAGAAAAATCTTCTCCCCACAGCTAAGAGTGGCCAATTTTCCTGTTCTTAGTCAATTTTAGGGTTTTTCCTTTCAGTTTTTAAGGATCATTCTGGATTCTGGCTTCCAAAGTATGAACAGCACTTTTCAGACTGGCAAACTGTAATAAATATATTCAACAGTCAATTGAAGGAATAGTTAATGAAAATGATTAATTTCAACAGACTCTGACCAGAAAAATTTTAAGCCTTACAGTTAATACATCTTTTTGGTTTCATGCTGAACAATTGCTAATTTCTCCATGGACTAGAGCTCCTTCACAACAAAAAGACAGTTCCTGTTACACAACTGATGCCCACAAGGTCTGTGAATTTTCTGGAGCCAAAGACCTGTGCTGCACATTTTTGTTACTCTCTGACTGGTTTGAGTTATGCAGTTTTCTCCCCAGAAACCCCTGCTACACATCATCCTCTGGATATTTCATAATTCATTTTTTCCCGTATCTTTCCAGGCCTTAAGTTGGGCCAACAATGTCACAGTTCTCTTGAAATGTAGGTTAAAAAAGGACATCACACTTTGTTACAGAGTTGTATTTATTCTTCAACAGTCTTCAATCCTAAATAAGATTTCAATTACTTCTTCAGCTAATTCCTCTACAGGGCATACCTGTAAGTTTGACCTACTTGGAAACATCTAATTTATTAAATCACATGTCAATCTAGTCTTTCCTTACATTACCTTAGAAAAATGTTAACATTTTCAGTAAACCTTACCCAATTTCCCGTAAAATATATTAAAATGTTTGGTATAGTTATTAAAGAGAATTCTAACTATGTAATTTTGGAAGCAAAGGGAAGACCAAAACTGCATACAAGAGACTTGTGTAAGGTAAAAGAGCAAATGAAAAACCAAATAAAAACTTGTATAACACCAGTGCTTATAAGTCTGTATTTTGCCAAAAGATAATGCTGACTTCTTTTATCAGTCTCCTTGCTGCTCTTGAACTGCACTTGGCTCTAAGTTTTAGATTCTGGTCCATATTTCCCTATTTATTGTTGTATTTCTCAGTGTCACCTCTAAAGATTCCTTTGTTATTATGTAGATGAGTGTGCAAGAAACTTGTAAATGAAAGAAGACACATTTTTCAATTTGGTTAAGGTTAAAGGTGGAAATAGTAATGCTCGCTGCTTTTGGAAAGGATCACCAGACAAATTAGTTTGTTGCCTGACTGGTAATAGAAGCTGAAAACACTTTCAGCATTGCTCAGATACATACAGAAAACTACAACCTAACAGACCCTTCAAAAAGCAACAAAGAAAGTTTGTGTTACACAACTAATATCTGTAAGGTGACTTTCCTGGGTCTAGGGACTTGTGCATTCTTTGCTGCTAATGGAAAAACCTGACCAAATATTCACACTTACCCTCATCTTACCACAGAGAAATCAATATGAGAAGTGAATTTCTATAAAAATCTACAGGTTGTCATGTACATTTGAAAGTGGTCATTCCTGTAGTTCCAAAAAGCAATTTATGGGAAAAAGAGAAAGGAGGCACAGTCTACCACTGGGATCCTGAGAGACTGAGAGCAGGCTGAGAAACATGACTGGAGAGACAGATATTGAGGAGAACTTGTTCTTCCTGTGTTAAGGAGCTCCTCTTTCCCTCACAGTGGACCATCCAGGGCTTCTACCACAGAGAACAAACAGCCATTGACTGGTTTCAAACTAAAGGATCTCCTGTGACCTCTGACAACTGTGCTATGATCCACATTAACGAGGGAGATGTCTCCTGATTAAATATTAAGAGAGAAGACAGTTACAGCAACTGTCTATAAAAAGTAGTCTGATTTTCGTATGTTAAAACAACAGATTTGGGTACCTTTGAGATGCTGTAAACCAACACCCTGAAGTAAGAAGGGTATACTATGCCTTATAAAATAATTCCTGGATTCATCTATTAGCCCATGCTTAATGACACCATCATCAAATAGAATGTGTCTTTATATAATGTATACTCAACAGAATTTCCTATTATGTGAATGACAGCTATGCCCCAGAAACACTGAAATGTTAAATGCCAAAATGGCATTTATTTCTCTTTACTGAAATGGTCAAATCTGGGGTCAAATTTGGTTCTTAGTTTCTCAACACCTATCCTTAATACTTTATTTAAAAGAGTAAGCATACAGTTCTATTTTAAATTTCTAGTGTCCTGTGTATCTACTACCCCGTAAGATTTCCTTAGTTTGCTTATTCCAACAAAATAAATTAAGTGTTGGGATTTTTTGGTCTTCATTTTTTCAACATGTTTTTCTGATTAAGCTTTTATGCTCTTATTTCAGTCACAGCTGCTAAAGGCGGATGGAGCCCTTAATGACAGTTCACATAACAGATGAAAATGTTCCACAAAAATAATAACTCCTTTTAACTATTCCTTGTTCCCTTTTAAAGTTTTCATGTTCATCTGCATTTTAAATGTTCCTCAATTTAGTATGGAACATTAAATAAACCCTTTTCATAGAATCACAGAATAGTTTGGGTTGGAAGGGACTTGAAAGATCATCAAGTTCCAGTCCCTCCGCCTTTGCATTAAAACAACCAAGGATCAAATTGGTGTGTACACGTTGTACACATTCTCTGTCCATACTGGGTACAGGAGAAAACACTTTGCCCAAGGTATGACACATCATGGGGTCTTGAAACAAAGGCAGATTGGCAAACTCAACAGATCCAGACTATTAAATGATGTAGCAACTCAGTTACCTGGTAGCTACATGCATATTACTCCTATATGTTAGCATTTACAGTCCCTCACCACTCTAGCAATGAGCATGTAAGATGAGAACGAGGTGCAATCCAAATTATGGTCATATGGTACTAGAGTCCTAACACCATCCACTGATGCCCTGCAGGGCTTTATAACAGACCTGGCTGTTTCCCTCCTGCCTTTAATGACCACCTCATGGAAAATGGCATTAGCTTGCTCTGTTGCACCTCAAGCATTCCACCAAGGAGATGGCAATCTCACGTCCACTGGCAGGAAACTAAACAGGAGCAATGAATGCAGACAGTAATGTGGGAAGATGGGGTGGGTGGGTGTGTGGGTGTGTGGTGTGTGTGAGCAGACACAGATACCTGGCTCAAGTCCAGAAAATCTCCCATGTTTTCACACAGGACACCTCCCGAGCACGTTTATGACTGTTTATAACAGCCCTGATCATTTTGTAGAATTGCAAGGCAAGCACACTTCCTCTATTTAGTATGAGGACTGCTGTTTCTTAATTTAATACTAATTTCTTTCCAGCAACTTTAATCTAATTTAAAGAAATCAAATCTACAGCAGACTAACTTCTAGAAGAGCAAAACACTGTCTTTGTATTAGGATCCAGCGAAGAAATGTAGCTAAAAAGTTTACCCTGAGAAGATGCACTTTCACCTACCTTAAAAAACATTTTGTAGGAACATGTCAACTGCAGCAAAATTTTTAATTTGGATAATGTTCAGAAATGAAAGTAATGTATTCATGTTTTAC
The DNA here is from genome assembly GCA_013398075.1 of Notiomystis cincta. NCBI lineage: Eukaryota > Metazoa > Chordata > Aves > Passeriformes > Notiomystidae > Notiomystis > Notiomystis cincta. The sequence continues at coordinate 55,881 of VZRX01002110.1, forward strand.
AAGATCAAAGTGGTTAAATAAGCACTTTTTTTTGAGTGTTTCTATGAATTTCCACTTCACTTGAAATTTTGGCATTACCTGTATTACTGGAATTGTGATTTCCTGATGGAAGGAATGCATTGACAGAAGGTGCACAGTTACAACAACTAGGATACACAAACCAGTGCCACTAGGAGCAGCTAGTTTGGGTAACCTGAGCACTGAGTGCTAAAAGAAGGACCATCCTGTCGGGCCTCCTTTCGGTCTGTCAAAGTCCTTGGGTTTCTCTGTGCAGGTCCTGAGGGATGAATGGTACTGCAGCTCATCTCAGAGAGCTGAGGATCATCAGAATCAAAGTGGAGAAAGGTGCAAGGTAACAACCTGTGAGAAGTGCTGTGTTTTATAATGCAGGAGATTGGAAAAGATCTCCTCTCTGCACTATAAACAAGAAAGTTTTTGAGGCACTTTTCACTGACTTATTCAGCAGTTAGTTTGGAACAGCTGAAGGAATCCAGATCATCATCCTTTCCAACTATTCAGGCTTGTTAAAGCAAATTTGTTACTCTGGAGAGAAGACAGCAAACTATTACTTGAATATTCTCAAAACACTTACAGACTCATCCTGAGAGAAGGTTATTTCCATTCAGCGTCAATCTCACACACAAAAAAAATATTAAGCCATCTACTGCAAATTTTTCATTCTTTGTTACAAACTCTAAGGAACTCCCTTTCATGCAGCACAAATTGTTTGTGGGCCAGAACAATGCAGTCATGCTACTCTCATTTAACTATAATGTTCTTCCCTCATTCAACTCACAAATAGCTTCTTGTCACCAAAACAACACAAAACTATCAGAGAATCAGAGTATTTCTAAAGAAAATAAAGGCAAACCTACTAATAATGTAACTTAAAGAACATAAAGTAGTAAAAACATTTCTAGCAAGTTTTGTGATGAGTTCCAAGTAATTGTTTCTGAACCAAAACCTACCAAACAAATGCTAAAGCAGTATAACTAACCTAGCAGAAAATATATGGTACTTGTGACACCATCACATGGTGTGAATTACCTGAAACACACTAATGCTAGAATACCATGAGCTAATAGCTCAAGCTTTTGGAGTAACAACAACACAAACTGTACTACAGTCTCTTTTCCTTTTGAACAGAGCTTGAGCTCTCATGAGGTGCATATATAGGTTCCTTAATTTCAAAGAGAAGATGGATACTCTTGGTGCACCGCTCTTCAGATTGCCAACAGAGGTAAGATACTGGACGTGAATTTTTCAGTTACACTGAATGACATTCTCAGTGGTTTTTCTTTCAGTCTTGAAGACAAATACAGTAAATGTCCCCAGAAAAGAAAGTAAGGATGGATATGCAAGAGCAATCAGTACCTCATAAATGAAGGTGTCTGTTCAATAAGCTCCTAGTATTTACTTTCAGTGAAAATTTAATAATGGAAGTTAAAGATATTCAAAAGCAGAGCATTGTATCTTAAGGTGGCAGAGGGGAGAAAATCCAGAAAGACTGTGAAACTGCATTTAAACCTTTTGAAAGCATGTAAATATATAGAAATGTACATATACATGAAGCAGGTACACACAGATATACACCAACACTCTTTTCTTTCCTTTAGGTAACAGCAGATACATGCACTAGTCAAACTGAGAAAGCACTAAAATAACTCACAGATGCAATGAGATTACATGAACTTGTCTGAGCAATTGTGTTGTCAGATCTCATTGCACCTGTGAGTTATCTTGCTTGCTGCCCAGTCAAAGTTTCATTTCTGTGTATTGCAAGCATAAGATAAATATCTTAAGAACTGGGTACATTTGCCACAAACATGATTTGGTTATGCATAGGATGGTTTCATGGCTGGTGTTTCAGAAAAAAAAAAGGAAATACCCAGGCTGTCACCGCCACTAAGTTAAAAGCAATCACTAAACAGAAGTTTAGTAACCTAAATAAATTAACAAGCACTTCTTAAATGACTCACAGCTTATACCCATCAGCTTGTGGGCAGAATCATGCAAAATGGGCAGAGAAGATCACCTACTAGAGGCAAAAAGGGTTAATGACAGTGCAAAAAGCAAAATAAAAGAAAGTGAAAAGGGGGAGGGGACTTCTCATTTAACCTTGCACAGAAATAAACCTAGGAATCCTATCCCTTCTGCACTTGAATAGCTCTATAAAATGCTGGTTTTTAGATCTGTCAGTCCCTCTAGCTTGGCTCTATTTTCCTAATTGATCCAGACCAAACACAGAGACAACAAAGGTAATTTACATTTTACGAAACCAAGGAAACTCCAATTATATCCAGTCAAACACAGAAAGTGCTCAAAGTTACATTTTATCCACAAAGACTTGTTATCTGTATAAGCTCCAAAAGACAAGTACTACATTGAACTACAGAGGAGAGAAAGTGTTAATTTTGAACTACAGGAAGGACCAGCATGCTAATTCACATGTCTTTCCATCCAACCCCCCAAAGTACTGGTTCCTCTCCTAAAGCCTTTAGACACAATACGAATCTGTTGATGGCAATACTGTAGCTGCCAAAGTTAGCACTGAATGCTGGTCTCTTTAGCAGCTTAAGAAGCAGTGAAACAGGACTCCCCATCACTTCCACCAGCAGTGCAGCAAGTCATGTCTCTCACAGCAAGGAGCCAGTTACCAAATACTTCAAAAGGAGGGAAAGGGGAGCTACCCAAGAGCAATAAATAGTACAACCCACTGAAGAGATCTTCTGATATCTTAGAAGCTGCTGGCATCGTACAATTTGAAGGGCTGATGCATCTTTTTTGCTTTGACCCCCTCTCTAATTAATGTGCTTGCTGTTTTTCTTAGCAGCAATAATAAGGAATACTGGCAAGTTTCACAGCTAACTCTGCAGCCTACAGAATCTTTATTCCCTTCCTACTTTTTAAAATGTATTTTGTCTTTTCCCCCTGTCATAACCCCCTCCTTTTCCTTTCCTTCTCTTCCTCTCTGTTTTATGCTTCACTTCAATGTTCTTTCCATATTTCTGGCAAATACTCATTTCAGATTTTAGAACAAGAGAATATAACGAAGTAACACTGGTTTCTTTGTAAATTTTACAAAAAGCAAACTGGCATTGCACTAATAAAAAAAACTGTAAAAACCAGATAATATCCTCAGATGAGTACAAAAATTGCCTACTTTACCAAGTTTCAAATTATGCAGAATTTATTCATTTTATGGCATACTTTGCTGGATGAGAAAAATCTCCTCTGAAATGGAATTTTTAGTATTTCTTAGCTTTTAAAATCACTATATCCTATTGTCAATAAAATGCTGCATGTGCTGATTCTTTAAGGAGGTCAAATAGAGAAAGGTATATATATATATATATCCATCTATGTATTTACATCCAAGCCAACAAGAATAACCTTGAGACTATTGTTTTCAATTTTCATCAAGCAGAGATGAACAAAGTAGCTTGCATTCATTACATGGGATTTCTTTCCATACTCACAAGATAGTTAATAACTATAAATCTGACTGAAGCCTAGTTTCCAAACTGAAAAATGACAAAAGGATTTCAAACATTTAAGGAAAAGGGGGGAGAAAGAAGCCAACAGAATAGTAACTCTGGCTGAAAACACTTGCTATGTTTTAATGCACGTTTTTCATGATACACTGATAACTGTGATTAAAATCAAAGACTTGGCACAGCCAGACAAACAAGAAGATAAAGCTACCATCAAAGTATCAAGGTTTTCTTTTTTGCCCCCAATTCACAAGGTAATTCCTGTATAAAATAAATATATGCCAGGAGAAATAGCTGGAATCTAGAGAGAACATTTTAAAAATCTGAATTTTATAAATTCAGTCTTCAACACAAAGATTTAAATTTATCAACTTATCAAATAACCTCAGGAAGAAAGGTTAAGATTTATCAAGATAGCTCTTATTCCCCAAGCCATCCCATGCAAGAGAGAACTGATAGTCTCCAGGGAAACCAAAATCCTCTTGGCAGGTCATGCCTGTATATATTTTATACATAACACTTTGCATTATATATACAGAAAGGGACAGATAGCTTTAGAAATGCTTGAAGGCTTTATTCAAATGTTACCTGCTGGTTTCTGTTTCTTGTCATTTTACATCGCCCGTGTTTCACGTGCATTCTCCCTCTGTGTTGTAATAGATGCTTTAGACTTTCTTGTAAAATCTTATTTAGGATGATACTGCATGCCAAGTTTGTTTGATTTTTTAAAAAGCTAGGAAGGGATTTTTCCCAATCCTTTCTCTGAAGTCCATATATTACCTGTTTCAGACATTCTTATTTCTTGACTGTATCAACCAATGATATTCCTTTTCTTCCAAAGGCAGTGGTAGATACTAAGCACTTAATATTTTAAATTAGATTAAGTAAAGTATCATAGTGACTTTCATCTTTTTATCTTTTTCCTGGCTTGAAATACTATATATTTTAGATAAAGAAAAGACACTTCCAAATGATACATGTTTTTCATGTGAAAGATAACATATAGTGGAACTTCTCACTGTTCTTTTGGTCTCCATTAAATCAAAAGCCCCTATTTAGAAAATGCTGTAATTTTTCATAGATGTCTGTTAAATTATTTTCAGCTTTACTGGCAAAACTAAATAAAATGTTAAAGCAGCCAAAAATGTAACACAGGTTGTATAACCAAGAAAGCAGTGTTACTGGTGTTACTTGAAGGTATATTCTCAATTAGATTTTGGCCCCAGGTTTGGGTCATTTTTGGAGAGAAAGCTGGGTAAGAGAATGCTCTTCATGATTAAATTAAGTATATGCAGGAGATATTCAGGGGCAGGTAAATTAAATTCAGAGGAAAGGGCTTTTAATGCATTTGGATTTTTTAAAAAACACATTACCCTGCAGTAATTCTAACATGAACTTCTGTGGACAACTATACAAGACTCAGAACACACAACAGCTGTTAGATTACAAACAGAGTCAAAACTGACCTATTTAACTCCATCAAAATTTCCAGCAAAACACAAAATTTTAAAAATTAAGAAAAGCAAATTAGATCTGGCTTCATTTCCAATCACTAGGCCCGCTTGGGGAACTGAATTAAATACCAAATGCAAAACATTCTACAGAACTTATTATTCCTCTCAGGTCTCCTGCCCCACACTTCTATTTTTTGTTGTATTGATAATGGGCATATATTCCCACCACTGCTATTTGTAAGAATACCTCTTTCAGGGTATGTGAATTTCAGGTGAAGAGTCTGTGTCTACAAAAGCAAGATCAGGATTTTTCCGTCCCAGCAGACCTTGTATCACCCCCGTGACACTCGCTCTCAGTGCCACTGGTCAGCTGTACCTGGACATCTCAGCTGCCCCACAGCATCAAAGGGAGCAATCCAGTTGGAACTAAAGCTGTTCTGGTATTTACAGCAAAATTTGCAGGTCCAAATCCTCGTTGTTCAAAAGCATCACAGAAAACCCACAACATAGTTTTAACATGCAAAGATTTGCATGGGAACACAGGAAAATATAGGGTGGCAGCAATCCCTATCTGGCAATTTCCCCAATGGTTCCTGATTAATTGGGCATGTATCACCCCATTCATGATTTTCAGGGTGACCAGATAAACTAATTCCAGAAGGTACAAAGCTAGAACCACCAAATGGATCAGTCACTTTGCAATGAATTAAGCAACTGTTCAATGAGGTAAGAGGTTCCAGCTATTCAAAGTGGACCTACTTTCCTGTCCACACGTTTTTGGATTTGCCAACTCTGTTGGTACACAAGGGTGGCCAAAGACCTCATCAAGATCAGTACAAGATAAAATACTTCTTGCTGACTTTCTGCTACCTGTGCTATTATATAAATTCCTACTCAAGTTTCTCTCTGCTAGTTAATAAAGAATGATTCCAGATTTTGTTCTTCAACCTCAAATTTTGCTTTGTTTTTTTTTTTTCTTCCCAGCCCTTGGACTCCTCAAAGGGATGAGAAACAGCGATTATGTGGCTACACTGGTGCAATGCACTGGCTCACTGGCCAGTGAGCTGTAAGTGCATATCTTGGTTCTCCTCACCTTTCTCTGCTTAACAGAGGTCTCTGTCTTCTGCCCCACTGCCAGTTTCCATAAAATCAGGAGTAGCCTAAATTTCTCACAAATTGCTTTGAAATTGTGCAGTTATAATTATTTGGAGGAATGAGACAGACAGACTGTGTGCCTTTTTTAACTCTCGTTTCCCTAGGAAACCAGTTCAGAAACAAAACAGAAAATCCATCACACTACCACCTACAAACCCTCTGAAAAAAAAACTTCCTTCAAAAATAAAGACCTCGAAAGAAAATCCTGCAAAAGGTATTATGGGATATTGCCTTCTGTAACACCTCTAACAGTGTATTTAACAGTGATGAGGCTTTCACAGAATATTGAAAACTACTAGCAAGCAATAGTTCACCACTGGCACCTAAAAGCAGTATGTCACTGCCAAACACACCACATCACTTCAACTTGGCAAGAACGCTTGATAGAAAGCCAAAGAGTAGTGGAAAAGGCTGTTAGAAGTTAACAAAGCACTTCCCAAAAGTACTGTTTTGTTTTTTTAGGCAAGTCTGCTAGAGCATGGGTGATGGATTTACTAAAGAAAAAAGTTTATCTTGGCAAAAAATATCCTGCTTTTTTTGCTTAGAGCAAATTTTCCTGTCACTCTGCAGAATTTGAACTCCTACTCCCTCGTTTCAGAAAAATGTGGCCAGTTTCTGTTTTCAAGTAAAGAATTCCCACACAGTAATACTGATAGCATGGAAATCCATTGTTTAATATGGGTCATGGGAAAATGGCCACAAATTCAAGCATCATTACAATGGAACGACCATAGCAAATTATATTTTTTTAGTTTTTTTTTTTTAACTCTGCAATAAAATGGCTGTTGTTGCAATATTGTTTGCAAGTAGTAGCAGAGTATTTCTCCAAGAGTTTATGAAGGCATTGTTTTACCCTTATTTCTCAGCATAGTTCTGTCAGAAAAAGTGCCGCAACTACATCATTTGGTGTAAATTAAAAGGAAAAAAATCAGAGAAACCTTACCTTCAAAGCTGGTAAGGAACAAATTACTGAAGTAAATATAATTTAATCCCAAAGCAGTAAGTATATGCAATAAAGATGTAACAGATGTCCTGTCCAACAGGGACAGAATTCTTTCATGGTGTGAAGGTGGTAATTAAAAAGCACTACGTAGACAATCCTAAGGTCTAAGACTTCCCTTACCCCCTGGATAGGATCCCTTTTGGGTTAGTGACATCAAAAATTAATTTCTTAACTGCACATTCTTACTGATTCAATAATAAAATACAGAGGCAAATAAACAGGTCACTTCCACAGTTCTCTTTACAAGGAATATAAAATAACCCTTACAGGTGGCACAGTGGTGTGTGACAATGCATATTCACAGGGAGCACACAACAGAACTGCAGGCTGTTGTTCCTGTCAGCTCCTCCTCACACAGACAATACCTCAGAAGCAGATCTGGGAAAAAGTGCTAAGCACAGCCCCTCTATGCCCTGGCTAATATTGTTTTCTTGCTGTTCCTAATAAAGCAACCCAGAGAGAGGTCACAGGCAGCTGCACGTGGCTCTAACTTCTAATCATATGACAGCCCATGTCCAAGACACTTCCACTTCTCCCAAGTCCTAAGTGGATTCTGCAAAACAGAGAGAACCATTTCTAACTTCTCTTATGTCAAAAAAGGCCAGACCTGCTACTGACTAATAATGAATTTTCACTGATAAAGTAGTCTGAGTTTTCACCAATGTTTCTGGAAGGATTCCTTGAAAGTATCTGTTGATAAGGAGACCATTTTTTCACAAAAATTTACTATAATAAAAAAAACAAACTAAACAAACAACAATGACAACAAGTAGTGCAAGAGTGCAGCTTGAAAACAAAGTGTTACAATCATAAAGTGTTGTATTCATTGAACATGTGGTGAAGAACAATGAAAATAATCCCACAAAATATGTACAATTTTATCTATTTGATCACTTGAAAGGCTTCATCAAGGCATTCAACCCAGCTGGAAAAATAGGGTAGAAGGACTGCAGAGAAAGACAGATGCTGCATCTGAGCTGAGCATTCCTGAGTAAATAACAACAAAAACAAAACAAAACAAAAAAAAGCAAATCTGACACAGTTCCAAACTTTATGAGACAATAACTTAACAAAAGACCATTTATTCTGTCACTCTCTTTTTGTTCTTTTGTTTTGTGATTTGAGATAGAAGTAGATGCCAATTTTTTTTGTTTACTAGTAATCTGTACAATAACTGCTAGTAAATTAACCCATGCAATTTTGGACTATTTGTCAATTCTTTTATCAGTTGTTATTAAGAAATTCAGGAAACAATTGTTCAAACAGAAGAACACCACAAAGGGTTTAGCAAATGAGGAACTACAGCAGTAGACTGCTGTTTATTTATACTTCACTAGTAACCATGTCCTGGCTTATCTCTAACTTTCTCAAAAATTCCACCTGTTTATTTGTAAACCTCATACTTCATTCCCTTTCAGATTTAAGGCCTTTTATCAATTCATTTGGAAATGCATGGCACCTTTAGGACTTCTCACATCCTTGATGTCTTTAATTTTTCATGTGCCACATCGTACGCAAAAGCCTCTGTATTCTCAGACTGAGAGGAACTCTTTCAACTGATGACTGTTTAACAGAGACAGATAATATTTCTGCAGTTCTTAACTCACCTGATGACTGTCAAGCTTGTCTTTCGTGTGCTGATCAAGAGCTGCAGCTCACAGCAAAGGCTTAATGAGATTCTCTTCTCCTTGAAAGGACTTGTTTCTTTCAAGAAGTATCTGTAGCTAATCACTGCAAGTCTCAAGTTGAGAGGATGATTATTTGTGGGGAGATGGAAGCTGCGAGTTCTGTACAATTCAACTAAAGAGAGCTCCATTTATATGAAATGAGCAGGTTTTGCAAAAACCAGCTGGCTTGGGAAGCCTTAAGCCTGCAGTTCCTGTGCAAGACCTTATCACAGTCCATGGGTTACCACGTACCAGGAAGAGCAATACCAGTTCACTACGGCGGCTGCTGAGCAAGCATCAGACTCAGCTGAAACTTCTCACATGTCACCACATTATCTCAGAAACTCCCCTGCTTTTCCTAAGGTTGTCACAGAGTATAGTGTGTCACAAGTATCAAGTCATTCCCAAAACCATGACTGTGCACAAACCAAGAGTCTGCTGAGTGTGCAAGCTCTATCACAGAATGCAGGCCGCAATTTCATGTAGGAATTGTGTCACTTGGACTCCTCTTAAGTCCCGGATATTACACAATTGTATGACTGCAATAAGATAAAGCCGAGTCCCTGAGACTGTTTAAGACACGGGACAAACACATGCAACACGTGCCAGGGTTTTGCCAAGACAGCTGAACAAGTGCCAAAGAAGCTCGCTGTGGAACTGGAAGCAAGACTAGCACAGTGTTTGGCAAATGCTAATAAGTTCTTGTCCTCTACAGAAGCAATGAACATATTTTCAGGCTGCCTCGTCGCTTAAAGAGAAGGCCACAATCTGGAGGCCTGGATCAATCTTTATCAGCTTTGTAGTATGTTATGGCTGCAAGATAGTAATGACCAAATGGTATTTCACCAAGTGATTATGCTGAAGAGCTCTGACACTGCTGCAGACTGGCCACGAACCAGCAAGCACCTGGCATGCAGCACTAAACTGAGACCTGTGGCAAAAAGGTGCATTATACCAGGGCCAGTGTGGGATGTTTGCTTGGCAATATACTTACATCTTCTACAGACTTACTAGGCTACCTAACACCTGTGCACATATACACAGGCACTGAAAAACAAAACTGTAACAAAGGTCTCAAGCAGATTATACACTTTCATGGACACAGGATCAATGCCCTCTATATACCAAGTCAAGGTAAAGAAAATGCAGGTCAGGAATTCACACATAAAAACCATGCAAATGCTGTAAGAATACTAACCTGAAGAACAGTTAAGACTGAGACAATCATTAAGGTTTGCAAACTACATTATTTTGCTGAGTACAATATTCACAACCTTAATTTAAATTACAGTCACAATTATGCTTGTTGCTAAAGCAACAATTCTATGTATTTACAGAACAGGGCAAAGAAAGTGAGAAATTGTGCAGTTTCCATGATAGATTTAAACTACCTAAATGTTCTCAGGTTATTCTTTAAACAAAATTTAAATAGAATGGTTATCTTTTCTAGAAATGACAGTATTTTAAGGTTTAAAGTAAGCTTTTGCCTGTTCAATAATGAAATAAGTCTAACACACTCAGAGGATGTTTTTCATGTCACTCAGATAAAAAAAAAATTAAAAAAAGAAATTGTCGTGGAAGACCCAAAAGGGATCTGAATCCAGAAATATAAGTTGTCTTCTTCAGTAAAAGACCATGTGCCTGCCCATGCATGATACAATGGGTTTGATTTAGGCAGAACTCGATAGCAAATCTTGTCAGAATGACAGCCACAGTCCCTGCCGGGCTTCATTGATACAACAGAACAAAAAGGCGTCCCTCTGGCACTGGAAAGCTCCCAAAACACTGAAAACTCATGCAAGGCCATGTCTTCTCTTCCTGCTAAACATGTCAAATGCTATCTGTCCCTCTGTTGTCCCTCAAATTGGCTTAGTGTGTTCAGCTACTCCTGTCCTTTGAATATTCTTTCCCTGTTTCATCTGCTGCATTTTCTCCTGATGCCCACTCCCTTCTGAAGATCTTTTCTCCTCTTTCCACCATGTATGAGTGCTCACACCAAGCGAGCAGGGCATAGCAAGTGTCAGCCTAACACCTCTCTCTTAGGCTTCCAAACACAGTGAGGTGCTGCTGTGAAGTCCAGACACAGGGAACACAGCAATGGCATTACACACAATGTTTGGGGTCTCCATGTCCACAACCTACAACTGGTCCAGGCCAGGGTGGTTGTGCCTCTTTGGAAGACAAAGGTGGCAGATGCTGTCAGGACAGTGCCCTTTCCTACTGCACTCATGAAAAGCCAACTGGTCCCATATCCCCTTTAGGGGAACAACAGCACCAACATGGTCCTGGCTCCTGGACCTTTTCTTAGCTCTGTGTGTGATCCACTGCAGAGATACCCACAGCATGGAGGACTCATTTTGTACCGGGGAGGTGCCATTCAATTCAAGGATGTTGGAAGATTTGCTTTTATTCCCGATTTCAACATGCAGCCTGCAGACAGGCTCTCATGTTCTCTCCATGACTGGAAGTACAATGTCAGGCACCAAAGCTGGTTTGTTCCAGTTAATTCTCTGGGCATGCTGGTCCCTGGGGGAATGTTTCTAGTGTAGGCCACATCAGCACCTCATCACCTTTTTTCCTTGTCTTTGCCCCTGCTCCTGGAGTTCCAGATCCCACTTTCCCTCCTTGTTTTTCTTACCACTTTCCATGTAACTCTGGGCCGTGTTCGCCTTGTCTGACAATAAAGTTAGCCAATATGTTACTTGAACTCTTTTTCTGCCCCATTGCTGTTTAGCTGCAGCTGTGCTTTCCACTCCACTTTTTCAATGAAGAAGCCTTAAGTGTCTGTGTTGTCTGGGGCACAACAGCAGGAAAGCTATGGCAGGGAGCCTGCGCTAGCTCATCACAAGGCTGACAGATATCTTGATTGCTGCCTTTTTTCTTTTTTTTTTTTTGTGGTAAAGAGTGTGGAGGCAGTTTCTAGGATTGAAGGATTCTGGCTATGAAGACCCTTTGGAGCTTCATATGAGCTGACATGTCAGCTGAGTGTTGACAGCCTTTCAAGCAGCTGACAGGGCACGGTCCTCTGAACGAGATGCTTCAGCCAAAAGCCTAGGAACAGGACTGGCAGGCCATTTCCTCTGCAAGCTAAAAGCAAAGCAGGGAAGGAACAGATGCTTCCCAGGAGAAATACATGTTTGCTTGTTGAGAGTAGGGGGGAGCTGATCTCCATACTGCAGGACTTGATCAGACTGTACTACTCCCCATCCTTCTCCTTTACCTCCTCTCTCCAAGTGAGGGGAGCAGAAGGACAGACCTTATCACTGTTCCTTTTGTCAGTTCTTCCTCCTTTCTCACTTCTCATAAGAGCAGGGCACAAGTTCGACTCTCACCCCTCCCTTTTCCCACATGGTGTGCTGCTGCTGCTACTTTTCAGCCATGTTTTTCCTTAGCAAGAAACTCAGTCCGAAGCCTGTTAGGATTCCCGAGGGCCACTGAATCAGCAGCCAAAGGCATCTGCCAACAGGGAGAAAAAGTCAAAACGAGCACTGAAAGTCAGGCAAGAGACAAAGTAACTATGCCCACATAAAAGGAATAAACAGCCAAATGCCATCAGGAAAAGACTGGATCTCCTCATATCTAGACACTGAGCTCTGCTGAGCATCTCTGCAAGAACAGTGTTTGGAACAGTGTTTGCAGGGTGACACTGCAGACCTTGATCATGACTTTGCCCACTGCAAAGCTGCCCTCCCTCCCCAAACTGCCTGGCCACAGACCAACAGGTACTGCAATCATGGGACTCCACAGGGCAACAGCCACACCTGTGAATGCAGGTTTGGACTCTCAAAATTTCATCCAACGATGGCAAAGTCACAGCAGTAGCTTGCACAACAGCAAATTCTGATCTACCACACCATCCTCAGTGCAGAGAGGCAAGCACTAGCCCTACCAGTCCAACTTTATGGCCCACACCCATGGTACCCTCTGCAGTAGGTGTAGGGCAGAGCACACAGAAGAGTGAAAACTCACAAAGGCAATACACAGTCCATGTCTTCATCCTCAGACAAGGTTAGGGAAGAAGCAGGAGGCAGTCAACTCATCTGGAGTGTGCTCACAGAGTAGCTGCCACAGCAGCCAGTGGCAAAAAGAACACAGGAGACTACTACCAGGCAGTAGCTGCAGTGGTAGCATGTATGAAAATGCAGGAACAAAAAACAAACCCAGAACAGATGTAGAACAGAAATCAGACATGTTTCTGAATGCAAAATCTCTTTTCAAGTGTCACTTGGGCAGAACAATGACAAGTACACTCATAAGCATGAGACAGACATGGGGACAAAACAGCACATCCCAGAGCAGCCCCCAGAAGGGCTCGCAAGCCAGACAGGAGCATTTTTCAGATACCTTTCCTGCAGGCTGCTCTGAAACACATGCAGTGGGATGGCCAGTGTACAGGAGGACACATGACTTGTCCAAAGTAAAATCTGAAATGCATTTAATGGGGAGTATAAAGTCCCCAGAAGCAACTGCCCCAACCTGGTTGTCTGCTCCTCTTGCCCCACACTAGTGGCTTAAGACAATGCACAGCCTGACACCAGCCTTTTGTAAATATGTTAAGAACTCAGTTATAATACTGCATAGATTTTCTATATTATCTTTTATCTGGATGATGTCAAGGAATTTGTAGCAACAATTACTAAAAAGACTCAGCAGATTACTACAGAGATGACTCTTAATCACTTCTCTCCCATAGTAAAACCATGAGGCATTTACTATTTCAAGTTACTGTGGGATCTCCTGCTCCAGTTAAACACAGGACAAATTTTGCTTCTGAGAAAACAGGATTGGGCCCCTGTGGCTTTAATAATTTCATCTTTCCATCAGAAATGCCTGTCTGCCAGCCTTGCAGACTGCCAAGTCTGGTTCCTTGGCTCTTCAACAGCATCAGAAGGATGAAAACCACATGAAGATTGGAAAAATGTGCAAAGCCAGAGGCCAAAGAAAAGACATGGCCACTCAGAAACATCAAGTGCAGTTCCTGAGCTGCTGATAGAAAGAAAAGGTTTTTTTGAAGTTGAGAGCTCTTCTTAGACAGCATCTGTACTTTTCCATGATGTGAGTGAATTACAGCATTCCTGTAAATGTGATGTATGGAATGCATCTCTTGGGAGAACTCAGTAACTACATTAAGAAGAATCTTGAGCTAACACAGTAGATAAAATGAATGACTACACAGTAAGAATGGAGAATTATAGGAACCCAATCTTCATTCTAAGAATGGGTGCAGACTAGACATGACTATTGTGGCACACATTTTTTGACAATGTTAAACATGTAGAAATAGAACCTCCTGCAGATGTTCCTTTCCTCTCAAGTTCATTTCTGTTTTGCACATACCCATTGTCTAAATACACAAGCAGAATCCACACAGAAAGAGTGGCTTTGACATCACTAGATGAACTTGGGATTCCAGAAAAGCACCTAAAAGAAAACTATGTTTCCAATCACAAGTTGAAAACAGAGTTCCAAAACAAATCATACTTATATTCTTTAACATATTTGAGATGTTCTAATATATATACCATATTGTATCTCAGGTTTCATCTAGTCTATAATGTATTATTCCAACACAAAATAGCAGTGTCGCAGTACAGCTGGACCTTGAGGGCACAAGAAATGCCAGCAAACATTAGGTTTTTTTACATTTGAAATTATGTGAATGGTACAGCTTTTCTGCAGGTATGCAACTGTTAAGATTTGGGCTAGAATAGTTAATTCATAATATTGACCAGCTTGTTGCTTTGAAGGCCATGATCTAGCCACCAGCACAATGGACTGCCCAGGACTTATTCCCAGGTCTGTCAGCTATCACAGGACTTTAGATAAAGCTCTTTGCACTTTCCATTGTGGTGTAATTAGGTGTAGCAATAAAGTGAAACTTAAGTGATTGAAAGCCATATCCTCAGGAATTACCCCTCTCAATGATAGATGGGTATAAAATACAATAGATACGTGTGTCTATCACACATCTCAATGATGTACACATACAACATATCTAATATATATATATATGTTAGAAGAAAAAGTGTGTGCCTGCAGTCTACTATAACAAGGATCTAGACAAAATAATTATGGAAAGAAGAGCTTCCATTTAGAAACTAAAATACGTCTCACAGTTGTGCATCCTTATTTAAAAAACAGTAAAGTTCAAATCTAACGACTTTCCAGCAATTACATTTATGATGTAATTTATGGCATTTATTAAACTCCTAACATATGGAATGCTCCTTTTATGTCAGATTGCAAGTTTCCCAAGACAAACAAGTGAGTTTTATAAACTGCTACAGCAGGAACATTTCATTTTGCTGTGACTTACACTGGCAAGCCCTGAAGGGTTACTGGAGATTATCTCAGCTGGCTGGAGCAAACCAACGCTGTGGATTTGATCCCTGACTGGGCCAATCACTTAAAGAGATGGACTCTTCAAGAGTTGGGGGTCCCCTCCAACTCAGAATATTCTGTGATTCTCTATTGCTATAGACTGGAATTCATTTGAAACAGAAAACCAAGCCAAAAAAAATTCATTTCTTCATATTTGCAATAACAGAAAGGTCAGAAGCCCAGATCCAGCAAAACTCATATGCTGATTCTTTATATCACATCCATATAATCACACTGAGTTGAATGGGATATGCACATGGACAAAGCTTTAGCAAAGGGGAAGTATTAGCAGAATCTGGGCTACAAAAAGTAATCCATTGGCCTCTCCTGCTCATCCTCTTTCTGCTCTGAACCTGCTACACATTAATCCACTCTGAAGCATTGTTTTAGTCAGTCACAGACGATCTATACACAGTCTGGTTCGAGTTATCACATCTCATAAATAACCTAACAATATTTTGCTGTGTTAATTTTATTTCATCACTCCTGAGGACTAAATGATGGTAACAGACCTGGTCAACTTGAAACACAAAACTCAAATGCTAATTTAATTTATGTTCTTCTGCCTACAGAAATGAAAACAAAATTAAATAACTTCACCAATAGGGAAATACTTGCTTTTACTACTCTTAAATCAAATAACACCTGCAAATGCAGAGTTTCAGGTTTTGTTCTTTTTTCAGTCACATAGCCACTTGCTTGGAGTTGTTTATTTTTTATGTTTGGATTTTGGTTTTGGTTTTTTTTTCCCCAAGTGAATGGTGAAGTAAAACAGAAAGCAGAAGCCAGGCACAAATAACTGCTTAATATAATATAAAAATTACCAACAGGAAGAGTAAGTAAGCATGAAATCAACAACAAATACTGTGTTACACAGCAAAAAGAATTTCCTGATAAAAAATGCATACACATTTTACAGGAAAAATGCTTCTTTGTCCTCTACTTGCACAATTTCCAGGGGATGACACTCAAGTTCTGAATCAGGCTTCTTTCCTTCTCCAATGAGAAAACTGAGAGGATTTCTATTAATTTAACCCTACATACAACTGAAATTTAGTGTCAAATTAAAGATTTCAGTATGGATATATTCTTAACTACTGATTCTTATATAATAATGACCTCTATAAAGGTCTACTAACACATTATTTGTGTCTTGTATTAGAGAAAAAAATCAATAAAGAGCAAAGCCCAGCCATAGCAGTTTTAATAATACTGTAAGAAGTGGTCTTTCAGCAGGACAAATGGCTCCAAACCATTTACCAAATGATGGTAAAGTATCCATATGCTTGTCAGAACTTGAAAGATAAATACACTTTCAAATTTTATATATCTGCACACATATACATATGTGTATATATATACATATATATATATACACACACACACACACACACACCCACACACACCCGAAATGCCTCAAATAAGAAGGTTTTATGTATGTAGTAAATTTGTTACACTGGGAGTACTGTCCTGGTAAAATACAGTTCCTTAGACTACAACACTTACAACATTCAAGCAAAAAATACGGTGGGAATGTTACAATGTAATTAATAACGTTATTTTTAAATAATTTTTTTCATTTTGTTGTTGTTGGTTTTTTTGGGTTGGTTTGGGTTTTTTTTTTTACTAAAGAGACAAATTCTTGACAATCAGGATAAAAACCATATGCTCAGGTACTCACATTATAACTTAAAAACTTCTTTGGGATATTGAAGTATAGCTATTTTTCATTCCATCAAAACATCTGGATTTTAGTGGTTTTACAGCACAAATGGCTTGTTCAGAGTATAGCCTTTCCCCATTTAAAAAAATTTATACCCCATTCCATTCTCATCACATGGCTAGCATATGTTTCATGCCAACTTATTCAAGGCCAACATGTATCGTAACTCATCAGGCCAATGAATTACTACAGGAATGTAAAGCAAAGCAGAAAAAAAATTCAATTGTCAGTCAAAGAAATTCCCCTAAATACCAAAAAATTCCACACTATTCTGAGAAGTGAAGAGATAAATTACTATCAGATTCTTGACTTTTCTCAGAAGGTCATCATGACCAAGGAGGTGAAAGAAAAGAAACAGAGGATGAATAAGTGAACTTTGTTTCTGTAAGATCTGTCGTTGCAAGTACAGTTTTCCAAAATAAGCAGATCAGATAAGAGCAAGGAAGGAATGCACATTATTAAAATATTTCTCTTTCCAACAAAATACCAAAACAAAAAAACCAGCCTACCCCATAGAGGCACTGTTGAAAACATGGTTGCTTAAGACTATTCCATTTGCCAGCACATATCCTCCTGAGGTTTGCTCACATTTGCCTCTTATTTCCAATAAAACTTGGAGATAGCAGAGGTATAAGATGATCATTATTCATCCCCTTTTATTTATAAGGAGAGGGATGCAAAATAGAAACAATTTTTTACTTTTGGGAAAGTGATAACAATCTTTTGTTGTTTGGGTTCTTTTTTTCAGTAAAGGCCTGAAGTATATAGAGTAGACCTGAATTTGTCTCTTCCAGCTTTGTGGTAAAATGTTTGCTGCAACTGTCTTTTATTTTCCTTGGGTTTTTTTAATTGTTATAAAATTCAATCATTGCTACTTAACATTGGTATTGTCTCTAAGGCAGTGAGAAGACAACTTCCTCTGCATTTCTCCTGACATTTCACTGAACCAGCAATGAGCCACCCAATTCACAACTATAGTAACATGCTCTTCACAAGTAAAAATGTGTGATGATTTTATCAATTTAATTTGAATGAAAACTGGTGTGGTATCACCTGAGAAGAGCAGCCCATAAGCTTTGGACAGTACAGATGAAAAAGAACAGAACACAGGATGACACTGTCAAGGGACAACATGGGAAGCCAGACTAGGATTTCTTGGAAGAGGCCACCTTAGCAGAAACAAGAAAGAACAGGCTCATAGGCAGATTTCTAAAGTCAACAGCTCGAAACAAGCATGCCCACCTGAAGTTTGAAATGTCCTGAAAAGCAAAGTGCCCCTTACTCCTCAAGTGCCATTCTATACTAGATAACCCTTTGCTGATCACAATTTTCATGCTTTTGCAAAAAGTAAAGGACAGTGGCAAATCTAACTTTAAATCTTGGCAACCATGTCAAATATCAGTGTTGTGGTACACAATGGGAACTGATGGGTTCTTCATAGCCTGCTTTCCTTGAAAGCTTGGGAAGTCTTTTTCTAGACACTTCACTTCCAAGTAAATCAATTTCTAACAATGGGAAACATAAAAATGAAGCTTACACTTGTGACCTTAACTTTGTCTTTTGTGTCTATGCATTATTTATACAGCACTCAAGTAAGTGATCAAACACTGTTTTCCACTGGACATCTGCATCAGGGCAAAGGCAAAAGTTCAGAAAATAAAAAATGTAATAAAGAAGCATATTTCCTTACATTCTTTTAGTTGTGTATGTCAGAAGGTAAACAGTAATCAAAGACAGCAAGCAAGAGAAGTTAAGTTTCTAGGTAACATTCCAGAAAAATGATCATCAGGACAGTATTTTATCCCTGTTTTCAAGAGAGTGATGCTAAGGGAATGAGAATTGCCAGAAGGTCAAGGGAGGTGATCCTGCCCTTCTGCTCAACCCTGGAGAGGCCACATTTGGAATGCTGTGTCCAGTTCTGGGCTTCTCAGTACAAGAAAGACATGGAGTTTCTGGAGCAGGTCCAGCAGAGAGCCATGAAGTTGGTCAAGGGTCTGGGGAATCTTTCTTAAAAGGAAAGGCTGAGGGAGTTGGGCCTTTTCAGCCTCAAGAAGAGGCAACCAAGAGGGGAGCTCATTAATGTGTATAAAATATCTAAAGGGTAGGTGTGAAGAGGATGGAGCCAGGCTCTTCTTTGTGGTGCCAACCACTAGGACAAGAGGCAACAAGCAGAAGCTGATGCATGGGAAGTTCCACCTGAATATGGGGAAGAACTTTACTGTGTATGTCTGAGCACTGGAAGAGATTGCTCAGAGTTTCTGGAGTCTCCCTAACTGGAAATGAAATTCAAGAACTGCCTGGACACAATTGTGTGCAATGTGCTCTCAGATGGCCCTGCCTGAGCAGATGACCCATTGTGGTCCCTTCCAACCTCACTCAATGACTCTGTGAATTCACAATAGTGTGAGCTGTTTTAAAGAAGATCCTATTTCTCTTCCTGACAACGAACATCCTCCACTTCTGCCAACTCTAGCATTCTTCAGACCCTTCCACAAGACACAGATACAGCAGAAGATAACCAAGCAAAAAAACCACATAACCTGCCAGATACATGAGTTAAATCAATTCACAGAGCTGATAGGAGGCAAAAGAGGAGAATGCTATTTCCCCACATACAGCTGCAAAATCTGACATCTGCCTAGCTGCCAGAAAAAGTGCACTTTAAACATATGTCATATTCTGGAACTGATCTCTGATTATCTGGGTATCAGAATGCCAAATACATGCAGTTGTAAACTGCAAATATGACCAGCATTCACCTTTATGTCAGAAATCAACGAGAGATGTTTTTGGAACACATGAAGAAATGCTAAGAACTTGGAAAACCTGGCAGTAGCCTGTGAATTAGCTCCCAGTTGCAACATGGAGATAATCACATCCTTCTCACCATTAAGATTAAACACTTGTGATAGATATAGTTATCAGAGCAATCATTGCTATAGAAAGACTACAGAGAAAAATGAGTACCTGTATGCACTGCCAAGACCTAACATAAGAATATAATAAAATACTCTGTACCCACTCACAATTTAACATGGCTTATTCTAAAAACCCCAATGAAGGAGAAAACCTGTGGAAAAAATGATGTCAGGATATACATACACACTGGAAGTGCTAAAGTAGATTCACAGAAGACAGACTTCACAATCCAAATGTTCTTTTTACACTGCTAGGAGCATTTCATTCTTAGAAGCCTCTGAATCCACACGGATACAGGTGAAACACTCATTAACCCTGCTTATCTGCAGAGGTTATTTCTCAGCAAAAACATAAATTGACCAGTGATGATGAAAAAAGCCTGGAATGCCATAACACTACACAGTGCAACATGAGCCTTCACATAGCCAATGGCTAGAACAGGGAGGGAGCTGCCAGTCCTGAGAGCACATAGTCATAGGTGATACTGAGGAAAAAGAGCAGGAGCAACAGCTCCATCCCCTCCACATCTGCCTATCTGCTGACATCTTCAGAGACTGGAGTGATGGGGATACAACATGCCAAAGCAGAACTCAGTGGAGCTGGAGAGCTTGTGCTATTTGGCAAGCCAAAGAATCTGATAAAAGTACTTCTACTAACAGTTTCTTTAAAGCCATGCCTCTTAAAACTGTAATACAGCAATCTAGGATGAGTAAGAAAAACATACACAAGTATGCTTTACAACAAACTTATGTGTTTGATCAGACTTGGAAAGCCTCAGTCTAATTTTTTCTCTTTACCAGATATCCTCTGTGCCTGAGGCAAGCCTCATTGCTTGTACTGATGCACTGATTCCTCCTCCATAGAGTGCCAAAACTGAGACTTCAAGAGAGAACAGCAGAATGCACATGCTAAAGTTTGTGAGACACACTGACAGAACAATGATGAACATTCCAGAAAGGCCCAGAGAAGTGTGTCCTCAATATTAATTCATTTTCACTAATGACACAACTTGCAATACATCTCAGTAAAAGCTGTCAAACTATTGAAGAACATAAACAGTTCATTTTGAAATAAAAACACACAGATGTCGAAACAACTGCAATACATAAACATGAAAAAAATTCCTCTCTATCATTTGCTTGGTGCTCTCACTAACAGCAGTGCATCCCAATTAATGTATCAAAAAACATAAGAGAGCACAAATACAGAAGACAGGCACTCAAAGTCTACAAAGACAAAATTCCTCAACTCTCATATCGCCTTCAAGAGCACAGTCCTGTCCAGCCACCTGTTTCAAACCTCCAACTTTTTTCAAATTCAAGTTTACCTGCAGCAGGTTTTAAGACCTAAGAAATTCCCACTACACCAGGCTGACACACTGAGCTGCACGAGGTGTCTCATCAAGCCACACACCAGCACTCTGTCTCACACCATGAGAGATGCACCGCTCTGGCTTCTCCTCTGACCTGACTTGCACAACAAGAGAAGCCACAGCACACTGCAGGGCAAGAGCACAGAGGCTCCACCTGGCATCCTGCCAGCCAGCTCTAGCAGATTTTGGTACTGTGTTGTTTTATATATAGCAAGAAGCAGGTCCCAGCCTTCTGCTCAAACTTCAGATTTCCAAATGGTGTGAGGAGTAATTGCTTGTAGAACAGGCTAATTCTGAAGTGAAAGAGGGCACAGGCAATGGTGTGAGCAACACTGGCAGAGATGCCTGATGTCAATCAGCAAGGAAAAAAAATGGAGTTTCTATGGATTGTCACGAGAATTAAAACAATTTCAGACAGAAGAAAAAAAAAAACCAAGGTAAAAATTGCATGAGACCTTTTGATGTTTTATGTCTTTGGTGTCTCCCACTATCCTGTTTCCACCTAGATGGGTGCACCTGTAAGTATCTATAACCACCTAAGAGTTATTTATGGCAAGTTATCAAAACTGAAAACACTAACTTTAGCCTCTCAAAACACTCCTGACAGAGCACAGAGAGCACAAGAGGAGGAAGCAAAAAGAGCAGTAAAGTATATAACCTTGCAGACCTGAATTGCTTCACCATATGAAAAGTGGATAAAATGCAAATTAAGGAAACAAACATCCACATCAGAGTAAAAAAAAAAAAAAAAAACCAAACAAAAATATCCAAGAAAACAAAACAAATAAAAAGGGAAGGGTAAAAGAACCTAAAATCTGATAACCTGTAACTAGCTGTAAGGCTAAAAATTAACACAAAATTCTCACTAAGATCTCTGCATAGAAGCATTATGACTGAAGAGAAGGCATTTACTTAAAGAAAAGGAAGACATTTTAAGAACTTGAATACTATTCAAGAAAAAATTCTGAAGCGATTAACACACTTTTTTTAATAGGAAAGAAAAATCTTAAGAAAAATATTGTGTACTTACTATCATTTAGTGTCGTGAAGTCCAGGAACCGATATTCATAGCAAACATCTATCTTGGTTTCTACCTGGGGCCTCTTCAAAGTTGAATAGATATTACCAGGTCGTTTTTCATCATGCTTCTCTAGTTTGTTCAATCCACAACCCATTGCAGCAGTTCCTGATACAAAGAGGCTGGGAAAAGGGAAAATGCATGAACATGATTTACTTTGAGTTTTTTCTTTCTTGTTTCATGACCCACACAAGTACATTATGGTGATTTGTAATTTTAAATACTACATAAAATAATATAATCAAATAAATGCTCAGATAGTAACTGAAGTATACATTACTTATATCTGCCCTCAGGCATACTATTATTTATTGGAAAATTGACAGCTTAATGTATGTATTTTGCAACTTTCAAGCATATTCAATATTACACTCTGGAAGACACATATTCCAGTATAAAAAGTAGCTGAAAATGCAAAACAACTTGCTAATATTAAGGTGGTCAACCTAATAACAATTTCTATACATGCAGTTATTAAGAGAGCACTTAGTATTAACTTTTACACAGACCTCTGTAATATTCAAATTAATATCTAGCCTTGTAATTCAATGGAAAAAGTAAGTTCTCTCTGCAGAGAACTACCTGCATTTATAGAACAACCTCACTTCCTCTCACCTGATTTTTTTAGGAAATAATGGCACTTTATAGAATCTGTCTTCAAAACAGAAGAGGCACCTGGCCACAGAACTGCTTTAGTTAAATTTAGTTCTCTTTAATAAGCTGCCAGCCCACAACATTTTAAAGGATTATTCTTGACAACCATTCCAGCTACACATTAAATGTTTCTCAATATCCTGCACTAACAGCTCATCTGAGTATGAAAGAATGGAAGGATTACTTGGTGAAAACATCCAGATGATCCAAACCCTCTAATTCCTCTCAACAACACTGGTGGGGCTCAGGCAAACCATTTCACCCAGCAGCAAGTATGAAAAACACAAGTATGGAGGCACACCAGGTAGGCATCTGAGGTTTTTTGTTACAGCCACCCACCATCCTGCCTCCGCCTACACAGAAAAACTCAGGCTCCGGGGAAGGGGAGGGAAATGCAGAATAAACACTCAGTAACAAAGAGTGGCTCCCACAGGCCACCCCAGACACTTCAAGGCATGGGACCCATTGAGTGTAGACACACTGCATGGGCCATCAGGAAGGTCAGTGTCACAGCCTCCCTGCGACCTCTGACAGACAGCAGTGAGCACGTGAGAAAGCTCAGTCACAGATCAGGGCCCCCTTTACCTTGATGGTCAATAAACCTAAAGCAGAGAATGAAAACCTTGGTCAGGCTCACTGTCTCCAAAGAGCTGCTTGTAAGCTTATGCCACAGCTCCATCCCCCAAAAGCTTAGAAAGTTTGTCAGATTTCCAGCCCCAATGTATTTGGAAACTACTTGCAGAAAATTATCTACATTTTTATTTATACTGTGCTTTAACTTTTATAAATGTTGTCCCTCCCTCATACTTCCTGGCATACTTACCAAATCCCTTGCTGTATTTTGCTGTAATAAATGCACTCAAATGCATTTCTGACATTTCCTAGACAGGATCTCTGCTTCCTTCATCACCTCACTCACTCTCATTTGCATCACTGTTCCCATTTCTCTACATGAACACAGGTGGCCATATGCTCAAAATGAGATCTTAACAAGGCTTATGAAAGTAACATTCATGCTTCCCTGTCTCTACTGCAAATAATACACCTACTGCACCTAAAATCATCATTCACAGCTGAATCATCACATTCACAGTTTACTGTCAACTTCCTAGCAGACAAAGAACCTGTTTCTCCCTATTTTTATCCAACACAACTAACTGAGAAGTTTCCAACTCATCCCTCATAACTTTGCTCAATTCCTTTGCACTTCTACTGCTCAGTAATAGTCTCACCCCATTCTCCAGCACATCTGGAAGAAGGAGCTGGAAGTCCTTCTGGGCTCAACAATACCACCCACATTCTTATCATGTGCAAAGTCCATAAATGCACACCTACATCTTCCTGCAAACTCCCTAGCAAATAGATCAAAATAGGACTGAACAATACAACAGACTTGAAAAATGTACCATAGTAAGTATTTGATCAGACAGAACCTGGAAGCAGAAAAAATATTTGCTATAAAGACCTGCAGCATTGAGAAAAAAGGATGATGTGTCCTATGTATTCCTGAAATTTCAGAATTTGGTGGATTCATCCAGCAGAAAACCTTCCCTGATTATTTTGAAAGAAAGATAAAAACTACTTTAACAATTTCTATCAATGAAATCAAGGTTTGCAGACTCTATTTTTTTAATTTGGAATTTAAGGTTAAAAATCCTCATGATCTTTTTATGTTTCCAAAGTGAAGTGATACTTTCCACCGTTTTTTTTATGACAACTATTACCATTAAAGGATTATTTATTCTTTCATATATACAGCAGTTTCTTCTTTTGCCTGAGCAATATTATTTGCTCCAGTCTAAAATGTTATTTATTTTAATACATAAACCTATGTTGCATATTAATGAGCCTAACAAGACACTAGGTATTTTTCCATGAACTGTAACAGAACACATCTAGCAGTAGACTTGTGCTAGTGATGAATTAAGAGAGCAGAAGTGTTAGCAAGTGTACCAAATTTCTCGTTTCAGTGATGGCTCAGTTATTTTTACACATTTTAAGTACACAGCATTTCATAAGGAAAAAAATTCCATTCCAGAGGTCATTCCACTGCAGTGCCTGCAACCTTTAGTTGTGCAAATAGTCTGAAATCCACAGGACTCTTAGACAGTGATGGCTGCAGAAGGAGGCCTTGGGGACTCTGCATTTCACATCACGGAGAGTTTTGCATTCTTTCCCAAACTGGGTTGAAAGTGCTAAAAAAAAAAAAAAGCCTGAACTTCCAACAGCAGCCACAGACACTTTCCTGTGCCTCCCCAGCAAACATTTTCTCAGCCCTTAGGAAAAAAACTCCTCTACCCTCACTGCCCATGCGAGCAATGACCTTTGTGAACAGTGAAACCCACAAGCCATTCAGCATGAGCTACCTGCCCACTTGGGAATGGACTGAAAAAATGCTCTGTTTTGTATTAATTCCCTGAGTGATTGCTTCCTAGAAGACTGATTTTCACCTCTGTGCTGTTTAGCTAAAACTTCAAACAGCGTCCTTGAGAATAAAGGCTTCCTCACATTTCATTAAGTAAAGGCAGTTATGTTAC
This sequence comes from Notiomystis cincta, assembly GCA_013398075.1. Taxonomy (NCBI): domain Eukaryota; kingdom Metazoa; phylum Chordata; class Aves; order Passeriformes; family Notiomystidae; genus Notiomystis; species Notiomystis cincta. The sequence goes on from VZRX01002110.1 coordinate 81,318, forward strand.
TTAAAGCACACATATGGAAAAGGATGATGATAAAAGATGCTTTCACTTGAAAAAAGATTAGGGATCAGGGGACAAAAATTAAGTTTCACAACATCACAATCTTTTCCACTGTAATTAGAATACAAGTGCTACAGCAGTAAAAAACACATCTTAAAAAATAAAGTTCCTACTTTAACAGAGGAGTCTAAGTATGACAATAATTCCACAGATGTAGGAATACTTCAAAGTTTTCTCAAATATTGATGATGTGTTGTATGATAAGTCATCACTCAATCACCAAATTCTGCTCCAAGTTATCCCACAAACATCCTTCTGGGACAGCTTGCTTTATAACCTTTCAAAGCCTTTTAACATCAGTTATTACCCTCTTCCTTTCCTTTGCAGCAAAGTTAGTGCTGGTCAGAGACTTCCCACTATCATCTGAAAATACCCCCTTGCTTTTCAGTTACAAATCTACTTGTCAACAGGACATTATTCACCTTCTTAATTTTCTACATTGCAGTTATCAAAGAGTGCTGTAGATGTTCATCACTGATGCATTCAAAGTGATCTAAACCCACTTCAATGAACATTTTCAGGTGTATTATTTTGCTATAAGACATGCTTAAGGTTACTGTACTACATAGATTTATCCTGGCTTTCTATATCTGCATGTGAATTCCACTTTCTTTTATTCATATTAAACCAAAATATTATCACTAATATTCACTTTTTAGTAAATTGAAAAACAATCCTTCAAAGACACTGCCAAATTTTCAAATTCTTTTTGCTCTGCAGAAGGTTCTGAGACAAACATTTTCTTTTTCATTAATGCAGAAATTAATTATCAACTCAGAAGTTCTATACTTAGAAAAAAAAACCTTGAAAAAGTAACACTTAATGAAGAACACTAACCCCTAAAATTATGATTTAGCTAGGGACTTTTACAATTACACATGCCAGAAAAACTAATTCTGTCCACAAACTCACTTAAATTCCAAATTAATCTTACATGTGCTCTATGATCTTGTTGATCTCAAACTGTTCATGTGCTCAGGCACGTGGTGATAAAACTAGAACTGAAACCCAAATATCACAACAGATTGTGTTTTTTTAGTCGGCGTCTTCACTTTAATTCCGCAAAGCATCAAAAATAGAAGGTATGCTCTGAGCTGCAGAACAACAGCAAAGCCCACTCAATTAATTCCCACATTCCTCTTGTGAAGGACAGCAAAGGCCTTCACTGGTCAGGAAAGGAGCAGCTTGCTTCTGCAAATTGAGTTCAGAACTTTAACCCAGGATTCGCACAGCCCAAACAAACACCCAGCTCACAAGCTGCAGAAAAAGCCTCCTGCTGCCACCTCCTCCTCCCCAGTACTGTCCTTCATTGAGTATCTGAGGAGCAGAGGAGCTCTGGGGAGGCATCTGGAGCTACAGGACAGAAACCCATCCCAGGACAGCAAATGACCTGCCCCTGAATGCTCCTCCTCAATATAAGTTTTATTGAAACTGGTACCACCCTTTGCCATGAAAAAAAGCCAAAAATTACAACAAATTGTAGTCAGTAAGAGAAAAAAAAAAAAGCCAGCAGTATTTCCACTTTTAATCATCTCTGTGATCCACAAAAATGAATGTATCTTGAATATATCATAGGAATTTAGAGATGTGTCAAGTTCTCAACTAATGATCTCTGAACCTCAGCTTTGCTAAAATACCCTCTTGCAGCTTGGATTTGCTTTCTCACATTGCTAGGGTGTGTTCAAAACAGATGAAATACAACAAGTTCAGAATCAGTAAAAAACAAGAACAAAATAATACCATGTAGCTAACAACTTAATTTTCTAATTAACAGTGATTCAGGCCCCAGGATTCCTTTCCAACAGGAAAAGAGAACAAAGAAGAAAAAAAACAGACACACACACAAAACCAACAAACCCTTGCCTTCTATCTGATTTTCATTTGGGGGTATACTGGGGAACAAATGAGGCTAATTTTCTGATTTATTGATCCATCCTTTCATGAAACTCCATAAAAATTTATCTCCAAGGAATAATAATGAAAATTACACTGAAATGTAACAGAACCACATGGCTAATGGAAGCTTGAACAGATTACTAGAATAAGTAATTTAAGGGATGTTTATCAACTAAATACATATTGGCTGAAGAGTTTATTTCAACTAATCAATGCATGATGTCAATGACTACTTAGAGGGATGATTTGAAAATAATTCCAAACCAATTCTTTTAAATACTTATAATCTTGGAGTCAACTGCTAAGTATATAGCATTAGACTGAATATTCTAGCATATGTGTAAGTGAAATACACCACCATCTGAAATAGGAACAAGGTAATTCTAATACTTACATGGGCATCCAAGGAAAATGTGCTGTATGGAAAATTAATGTTTGTCAGCTTGTTTTTAAGCAAAATCAGTGAGAACAAGATTGCATGCATTAACATATTTAAAGCATTTATGGGCCAGGACTAGTGAATGTATTTCATAAGCTTTATCATGAACTAATTTATTTTTTAAAATACATATCCTAAGTTACTGCTAAAATTCTTTTCACAAAATATGGAATATAGTATCCTTACTGATGAATGCAGCAGCTGGAAAACAAGATAACTGCAATGTATTAATAGGTTTTCTCTCTTGATTTTGGTTAAGACCTTTCATCCTCATTCTTCCTTCCATGGGTAATACTTAGGTACCTCACAGGGATGCTAGAAGGCATTTACAAATAATTACAGGACTTCACATTTGTTGTGCAGTAATGAGACATGCTTATTTTCTTAAACCCTCACTCCTGCAATCCTGACCTTTCCATTTTCAAAATAATAAGCACTTCATGCTCAGTTCAGTTGCTGGCATGTGGTCACTTAACTCTTGTATCCTTCCCAGTCTACAAAACACCAGAGTGTTTAGTCCCCCACTCAGCTCTAAATAAACCCTGAGAGTGCTTGCAAATTATAGTCGAGTCCCTTTCCTGGCATAGTTAAAGCAACGAAGCAGAGGTGGAATAACAAGGCAAAAAAACCAGCATAACCGAAGCAGAGAATTAAAAGCACCAGACCTGACAAACTGGATGTGCAGGTAAACAAAGAAAGCAGAATAGGATGCCAGGATGATCCTTTGTCAGTTCCCAGAAAAGAGCCATGCTCCTGATTTCTCATTTTTCCCACCCTGGCTTACCACTGCACAGGGTTTTTTGTGAGATTACACCATCTAAGAGGGAAATTCCTTACCAAGAAATACCCACTTGGTCTTTTTTTTTTTTCAACAAGTATTACAATCCAGGCAGATATTCTAAGTGTGTATTCAATAAATACTGCAATAATAATTACTTGTGGGGAGAGCTCTGTGCTTAAGTAACTAAGGTTTACCAAACAATTTGAAACATTCTGAAATACTTACAGATACAAGGAACAATTACCAAAAATCAGTCCCATCTATTGTCAGTGATTGGTCAGCTGACCAATTTTTTTCACCACATACGTATGAATTTGACCAGTCCTGTAAGGATTTTAGACTTGAGGCTGATAACTAAATCTCAGTTTACAGGAAGGTTGGTGAAAGAATAATCCCAGTTTTATCCTTTATGATTGATTTGATTTAAATTAAACTGTAGAGCAACCCAAGTAAATCTGCAATTAAGGTTTTCAATTTCAAAAAGCAAATCTCAAAAACTAAGGAATTTGTTAGTGAGATGAACAGGAATGAGCAATTGGAGGATGTGAGCACAGGGGAGGTCTGGAACATGTTTAAACTACAATATGAGTATCTGCAGAACTTGGAACCCAAGGAAGTGACAAGAGAATTCATAAGAAGGTTTCCAGACACAGTGAGATAAATTACCTAATAAAGGAGGAAAGGTAGAATAAGCTGAGAGCTTAAGGAACAGGAGCAAAGTTCAGCAGAGGAAACTACAGTCTCGGATCAAGAAACACCAGCATAAAATGACATGTGCCAGAAGCCAAGACAAGTTGGAGAGTCCAAAGATACCACAACTCAACAGAAGCAGAACACAAATCAGGACTAATCTGGATTCATACCAAGAATTCTGAAGACCTGTCATGACGAAATGCAGCCCCAATTGCGAGAATTAAAACCCAAACTATTGCATCAGGTTTGGTACTGTCTCCCAGGGAGACAAGAAAATGTACTGACTACACAAAAAATACAGAAAAACATAATTTGGCCAATTAAGACAATTGCTAGTCTAGCTTCCAGAGTTTCTAAGCTGAAGGAAGAAAGCAAAGTAAGAAATGCATAACTGTGATAGGGATTCAGCAAAGTTAGAACAGACCCTGACAGGTCTTGTAAACACAAGTCACAAAGAATGCACAGCACGAGCATGCAGCATGTCAAATAACACGCCAGCACGATAACATGATTTCAACAAACTCTTATTAGGGCCTATTGTTCTCATTGCAGTCTTCTCATCACCGACTTGGGCTCAACTCTGCTGCCCTGCATAACACACTTACTTTGCTCTGTGCTGTCCCTGAGCCTGCAAGTCACCAGGCTACCTCTGTGGGCTCCCTGTCACCAGGCACACATAAACCTCCCTAGGGAAACAGAGCTGGTTTTTGGAGGGGGTGTGCATGTGAGCAACAGAGTGGGAGGAAGAGGAGGAAACTGGATCAGAGAGAAGTGGTGGAGGAGTAATGCAAGTGTTGTGCTAGCAGTGGGGAGCAATGTGAGGAACAGGAGGTTGGTGGGAGACCCTTGCTTCCCACACCACCCACATCACCCTGTAACACTCCTCCAAAATACTTGGTGATACCACGATGCTGTCTTTCAATACAGCAGAAGATTCAATAATATGACATTTTTCTACAAAATGCTCTTAGGCAGTGTATTTTTGGTCAAGATAACAAAGTGTCAATGTCACTGAACAAAGCACAGGTAAAATTTATGCCAAAATACCATGTGAAAATGTTCATGCGAGTTGCCTCCATGGGACAACAGGAGACTACCAGTATGCTAAGAAAGACTAAAGAACTGCTATCATGAACATAAAGAGAAATCACAGCAGCTTAGAAAATAAAGACTGAATGAACCTGACAAAAGCATGCATAGGAGTGTTAGATATGAATCCAGCTTCCTTTTAAAGTTAACCCCACACCACTCTGAACCCAGAGAAAAAGGCATGAGAAATAGATGCATATTGCAGTGTATAACAGCTGCTTAATGACAGTGAGTAAAACCATGATAAAACACAAAACTACAGACTTGACACCCTGAGTTTACTGCCTTTTGCTAATCTGCCATGGAGTAAAACCCCCGCCAACTGATCAAGGCAAAAGGTAAAGTAGACCACTAGTGCCAGGTGAGAAGCTGTGGGATCTCACATGAAGTTAGGGATGGAATAAGAGTTATGTGAGTATTTTTGACTTACTTCAAATAGAGACTTCCTCATCACAAGTCTGTGACCCCAGCTTTTCCACCAGAGTGTCTAAGGCCAGTTCATTATGCCTGAAATGGTATTTGTGTTTCCGAGTACCACAGCTCAGAACTCCCCTAGGTATTTAATCACAGCTGTATATACTCATTTCATGCTACATTCTCATTCTCAGACAGGGGAATGCCAGCATTCAGGAGGTGGAAAGCCCCTTGTCTAATGTAACTTACTTGAGGTTAAGCTAGATTCCTAAAATAACCCTTCATTCTGAGACTTTTCTTTTTCCCTAGAAAAAACAGAAATTAAATACACATATGTGACCACTAGCATTGTGAAAAAGAGGGTTACTGCCAGTAACTTGTTATTCAATACCAGGACCTAAAATGGATTGGATTCCTAAAAAATAAAACATAAAAGTATACTTATAAAAAGAACTCCCCTTTTAAGCTAGAGGCTTGATAAGGTTATTTTCCTACTAAATAAATAAATAAATAAATGAATAAAAATTGAAGCACTCTACAATTAGACCACAGCTTCCAAACTTTGGCTGAGAACATCAGAATATTCTGTCAGGTATAATTATATTTTTATTATTTTAAACACAGCATTCGCTTTAGCACAACAGCCACCCTACCAAGACTCCAGCACCGCTCCCCGTCCTGCCACAGCAGCCTCTGGTTCAGCTCGTCCTCTGGTCCGAGCTGAGAGCGCTCTGGAGGGAAGCACGCTCAGGCGTAATGGAGAACAAATGTCTCCCATCAATTATTAGACTAAGCTGAAAGTATCAAAGAAGAACTGCAAAGTCCATCCAACTAAATTCTCCCTTTCCAGAAATACACAGACTGTAAGAAGAGGCTGTTGTCACAAGAATTCAGACAAACCGGAGAGAAGAGAGATGTATTTCATACTCAGACGTGCAAATGCTGAACCATGGTCACCCTGCCTCTTTATATTGCAAGAAAACCGTGCGGAAACAACGTCAAGAACTTGAAAAGGCAATACAATTGGAAAACAGCGACTGTAAAATCCCAGACCCCAGCCAGCCACACGATGGCACGGCACTGCCGCCTCCAGGTGCCCGGCATGTGAGGAGCGGCGCCGGGCTGGGCGGGCAGGCGGGCGCCCACCCCGCTCCCCTCAGAGCTCCCTCATCTCGCAGCTCTGCCCCACCGCGGCGGGGACTGGACGCGGATAACCAGCCCACTGGCTGGAAGCGACTGCCGGCGATGCCGCCTCCGGTCCGCTTCGGCCGCGGCAGCTCCATGGGCTGACAAGACGGCACCGCCCGCCGGCCCCACCGCCCTCCCGGGCGGGCTCCGCTCTGGCCCCTCAGCAGGACCGCAGCGAGCGGACCCTCCGGAGCAGCGGCACAGCCCGAAACCTGGCCGGGGAGCGGGCGGGAGGCAGTGCCCCCGGCGCCGGGCTCCAGCAGCCCCTCCGAACCCGGGCACGCTGGCCAGCCCGCGCCCCGCTCCGAACTTCGGG